>SNQN01011790.1:0-17869 GCA_008642245.1 Bassia scoparia | reverse complement strand
GATTCTAGTTCATCAAAAGTCAATTATGTTTTGGGATTGTTTTAATTTATTTGATTGATTATTCATATATTATATGATAATGAATGTATGTTGCAGATAGCAAGTGCTAGGATGTTGCCTTGGGCTAGGGCTAACCTCAATTACACTGCTCAGGCTCTCATTATTTCTACCGGTATATTCACACACTATCTAATTAAATTAAAACTTATTCCTGTAATAATCAAGCAATTAGTTGCAACAAACTATTTTTATAAATTCATAAATAATATCATATTATTGAATCTATTAGTCATTGGTTGAATATAATATATATATATTGAGTGATTCTTGACCTTTATTGTAAACCCGCATAATGTAATTGATTTGTATTGTGCTATCATATACATAAAAATGTAGTAGGAGTATTATTATCGGAAATTGATTTGGTATTGAAGAGCTAATTATATATAGTTGGTGATTGTTATTGATAATAGTGGCAGGAGCAGCATATTTCATAGTAGCTGACAAATCAGTGTTGAAATCGGCACGCCGCAATTCGTTCCATTAGGATGAGACGATCTCAAACTGCCGGGAAAGCATTAGCAATCGAAGCGCGCGCTTTCAAGAGAGAGAGAGCTATTAGAACCTCACAGTGATGATGACGATAAAACTATTATACCTGTTTTGTTATATGATCCTGTTCATGTATATGTAATAACGAGAATTTATTTCCTTCTATAAGAATGTGAGAGTTGTTCAATTTGCACATCATCCTCAATTTTATACGGAGTACTTCGGATTATATAGTGAGCTTATATTGGTTCAATTCATTGTTTCTTGCCTATTCAATTCATGATAATATCGATTTTGAATTTATATACTCCTTATGTAAAAACACTTGCGTAAATTATCAATCTGATCTAAGCAAATACGTATTGAAATTAAAGTTAAAAAGAATTGTAGTGATCGTGATCGTGATCGTGCAATAAGACTTTTAAATGTTAATCCTAGCAAAATGAGTCTTGTGTGAGATTGAAGTATGATCAAAATGAGTGAAATGACATGGAAAATACCAAAACGAGGCAACTAATATACAATCGTCAATTAGTATACAATTTTTTTGACGAAAATTATTCGGAGTAGTTGACAATTTTCAGAAGGGGTTAATAAATTGAGCTTCACTACATAATTATATTATCAGTTACTTCTTAAAAWTTTTAATTATTAGATATTATACTGTTTTTTTCCGCTTACATCGARGTAATTTAAGGGTTTAAATAAGACTTATGTGATTTATAGAAATTACTTGATAATTTTCCAAATCTGAGGGCAAACTTTGTTTACTGAAGTTTTAAAAATCGGAGGACAAACTTTTTCAACGGTTTTATGTGTTTGTAAATCATTTTTCGACGCTTATTTAAGCATTAGAACATCTTTTGCAGAACATCGTTTTGCGATGCTCTTATCATAAGCGTCAGAAATACACAATTCAACATTTTAAGAAGTTTCACTTAATATTTTGCCGACGTCTTTAACTCAATCATTAAATCTTTTGTGACACTTTTAAAGCGTCAGTAAATCTTTTACAATGCTTTAATTACCGACGGTAAATCCTCTTTTGAACACTTTAAATGAAGCGTCAGGTAACTTTTTTCGTCGCTTAACAAGCGTCGGAGACCAACTTTTCGTCGCTTTTATTCAGCGTCAGTATTTGCGACACTTCAGTAAACTTCTTTCGTCTTTAATAAGCGTAGGTAAAACGTGTTATCGCGCTTCATAAAGCGCTCATAAAACGTTTTCGTTCGTTTTCATTAAAAGCGTCAGTAACCGTTTCGTCGCTATAATTAAAGCGTCAATAAAACGTTTTCGACGCTTAGTAAGCTTCAGTAAGCGGTTTTCGCGCTTCATAAGCGTCAGTAAAACTGTCGTCGCTTTCATAAAGCGTCAGTAAACATTTGGCTCTCAGAAGCGTCAGTAAATATTTTTCGACGCCTTCATAAAGTGTCAGTAAATTTATTTCGTCGCTTTTATAAGGTCACGGATTTTCGACGCTTTTGTTAGCGTCAATAGTTTCATTCGACGCTTGCTTAGCGTCAAGAATTTAAATGCGACGTTTTATAAGCAGTCAGTAATTTAGTGCAACGTCTTATAAAAGCGCCAGTAAAAGTTTTTCAATTATAATTACTTGTTTATATTATTAATCCTCTTTGATCATTATTTTTTAAAAAAATCCTGGAAAATTCTCCAAGCACTGAATTTAAAATTTGCCGGCGCTTGTTTCTGAATTATAATTTAAACTGATGAATTTGAACACTGAAATGAGTAGGATATGTGTCCGGGATTAGTGACACGTGTTGTAGGTTGGTAGTTACAGCATAGAGGATTGGATATGCTGTAGCTGCGCATAGTAATTGCGTTGCAGATCAAAAGCACATCTAGTTCCCAGTTTTCCCCAGTTTCGAGTTCGACCCATGGTTTGCCTTCCTTTTATTTCTCACTTGCATATACTGTTAAACTTTTGCATTCTATCTACTTGCTGCTTATAACTTTAGTGCATTTTCACATGAATATTATTAATTAATTGTCCTATGTTTTCTTTATTCACTGTCAAATTATCAGGATCAAAATCAATACCTCTTTATTTGTCGTTTGGTATTCTACTTTGTTTTCAATTTTTTTAAACAAAAAAATTAGAAAACTAGAAAAATGCATTTAGAAAAAGTGTCTAGATACTATTTATGCTGGACTACCACATATTCGAAAGCATAATCAATAACCTTTTAACATATAAGCAATACCGTTTATTAAATATTGGGATACCATAAAACGCGCACATGTACAAGTACTAAATAAACAATATTGGACTAGGGCTGGGGTGTTAATGAGCCGAGAGATTCGATATTTTGACCTCATCTCTGACGACTATCTTCGAGCTCGAGTTTTTTCAAGTTTAACATGTCAAAATACATTAAAAACTCTATAGAGTTCAAAAACTATTTTTTTGTTAGACTTATACTGTAAGTAAATTTACTACTGATTTATGATTATTAAGCTAAATAAAAAATAATGGAATATTTCGAGCGTGTTCGTGAACTTCGAATCGAGCATATATAGTGAGTCCGACTCGTAGCTCCCGTGAAAAATTTTGAGCAGACCGCTTATTAACGTCACTAGAAGTGACAAGTGTCAAATAAATTGATAGAGGAGATGGACAAGCCTTGGTTTTTATGACTAAAATAAAGATATGTAAAAGAAGGTAGAAAAGATAAGTAGGAGAAAAGAGGAGATAAGCAGAGAAAATCTGGAGAAGGGGACAAAAAAGCACTATAACCGACCATTAACAGAAAACTAAACCAGATTGAAAAACCATGGGACTCAGGACATTAAGTATTTCTGGTAATACATCAAACCACCCACCTTGATGATCACTCATAATGTCATGTACAAGTCACAATGTACATGTTGTAGTGTTGTACTACTACCTTCCTTATTTACTCTCATCTATAAATATATATCACACACACATCTTCCTCTCATTCAAAAACAATAATCTCACTAAAGTTAATCTACTTAATTAATTACATTAATTAATTATATTGGTTGCTTCTTAAAAATCAAATTCAAACTTCGATACATAACAAATACAATGGCCAAAAATAATGTTGCAGGATCCCCTTAGAAGTGTCTAGCTTGGTCCCACTGACCAAGGCTAGCCATGGCTAAACGTTTTCTCATGTTACGATTTATTTATTTAATGTTGCATTGTTTGATATCTTTTTACACAATGTATATATATGCTTACTTGTTAGTTGTTGGTTGTTATTGAAAATCAGAGGTGTTGTAGCTGGAGCAAAGGCTGCTGTCTTGCTGGAATTGCTGCGCCATCCCAACTGTGAGTCTTCAGTCTACTTTCAGCCTCATATATAAATCCTCTCATACTTCCTAATCTCATTGCTATCAATGATTATACACTTTTTTATCCAATTCATCAATAAGAATACACCTAATTAATTTTGACATTTGAGAATTTTCTTGAATTTGATTCAACTTACAAGTTCAAATAAGTGCATTAGCTATCACTAATTAGGGCCTGATTTAACTTCAATTTGATTTAATTTCGTTCAATTATTTTGTTAATAATTGTTGCCGTTCAACTTAGGATTTACAACTAAATTTATTGAAACTTGCCCTTAATATACACCGTTTTAACAAACCAAACTTGTTCTAGCGCTATTATTCGAAATTTATTAATTGTAATATAGAACAAGTCTAGAAGAATAAGGGCCTAAATTTAAGGAAGGGTTTTTTCGAAGTGGTCCCATTACAAGGCTTATCCACACTTTAAAGCCAAAAAAAAATAAAAAAAAATAAAAAAAATTCAAAATGCATATTTGACATTTCTTAACCTGCAGATAGCAAGTTAGAATGCTGCCTTGGGCAAGGCGAATTCTCAACCCACTGCTCAGGCCCTCATATATCAACTGGTAATACTCAGTCGTAAACTTCAAAATATATTTTCCTCGATTGTTCTTTATTACCTTGTATCATTTTCTTATACGGATATATAAATTTCAAATACTCGCATATTTTTTCCACCTTACACATTTTGATATTCACAAATGACAGTGGCTGGATCAGCATATTTCATAGTTGCTGACAAGACTGTGCTCAATCAGCCCGCCAAAAAATCCTCAATCAAAATGGAAACCGCAAAACATTGAAGCATAGCTTCATCAACCAAAAAAAATGACAGATTTGGAGTTTTAATTTGTCATGTATAATTAATTGTCAATGACAATGATGATGATGTACGACGATTAACATTAGAACAGTTCGATCTTTGATGTAATGAGATTATGACATTAAGCTGCAAATCTTTTATAAATCTTGGTATGAGATATTGTTTATAAATAAATAGAAGATGGATTCTATCCCTCCAACTTTTTTATTTCTCTAGCTACTTCAAGATTACTCAACTACAACATCATAAATTTTTTAGAATTATTATTATAAACAAGTTTTACAAATAAATTCAGTTAAAACCACCGGATTGCACGAGGCCCAGAATAATGTACATGTCACGATACACGATAAATCGAACAATGTACCAAAATCAACTAACATGGCATCCTAGGAATTGAATACCAAATAGATCGCTTATATTGGAAAGAAAAAATAAGAAGAGGGTATCCACCATTATCCATACCATGAACATTGTCCATCTTTGAAATTGATGAAAAACGATTCCGATCTCTGCAATATCTCCCTGTTGAAAATCTTTGATATAGTTTATGTAGCTGAATGGCAATTCCCACACACCCGTTAAGTTCTTAACAATCCTAATCTTTGTCCCGGGTTTCAGTTGCTTATTAATCCGTAGGCAAGGCCAGCCTCTCACTATGATGGCTCAATGGCCCCTTCTTCGTCCTAATCCAGGTCGTATAGCAGCCTCGGAGGTATCGAGGGACGATGCCCGTTTAAGGCTAACAAGCTTATCTACTTCATCTAACATCTCATATATAGCTCACTTTGTGATGTGTAACATTTTTATCCCCACGTAAAAGAAACTCTATGAACAATGCTATCATCTCATATGAAGTACATCCCGGGAATCTTCTCAACTCCAGGGTCAGTCTTAATCTGCGTACCTCTAATTCTAGCAACTCCATCCCATCTACCTCGCGCTTGCATAGATGTTTGACATAAGTACATAAGCCCGGGTTGTTAGTTCTAGCTATGAAAAGTATGGTCAGCGACTTTTTCAGCCACCTTCCGACCTTCTTGTGGAGCTTACAAGCTGCAAGAAGAGAACCCATGATAGCACCATCTGGCTCCATTGCATTGTTCCATTAAGCCTCTGCTTCACGAACAATCCTGCTCGTCCAAAGCAGATCAATCATGCAGCCATAATGGTGCAATTTCGGTGAAAGATTATTAATCTTCAACCATAGAATTAAAGTATTTCGCCAAGATCTACGAAATCCAGCTTGTGTACAAAGCTGCATAAAATTCCAACAAACGTATATCATCCGGTCTAAATCCTTCACGCACCATCCTTGAAAAAACATCAAGGCATGGTTTGCATTCCATGCATGCTAGTCCAGTTATCAGTGCATTCCAAGACGGAAGGCTTTTGAGTCCCATTCGATCAAACACCTGTTTGGCTGCTCTATGTCCACCATTTCGCGTACATGTTAATCAGGCTATAAAAAGAAGCAGTGTAGATAAGCTGGTTGAAGTTTCTGTCTATATATTGCTGAATCCATTTGCCATAATCAAGGGACCTAGTTGAGCACAAGCCGGAAAGAACACTTAGAAAGGTCACTTCATATCGGAAACAACACTGAAATTGTAGCATTTCTCTGAAACAAACTCAGAGCTTCTCTGTAAAAGCCTCCCAGTGGTACCCACCAATCATCACATTCCATGAAATCAGGTCCTTTGAGTGTAATTCCTCGAACAAAACTGCAAGCTGTTGCAATATCACCACACTTGCATACATGTCAATAGTGCATTAACCACTCTTAGCTTTGTTCCGAAACCATTCATTTCAATCCAAGACCCAACCCACTTCCCCGACTCAAGATCACCCGACTGAGCACAAGCTAGAGAACACTTAAGCATCCTACTTTCGTTGGCATTAACTCTCCCGCTCCCAACATCTCTTTGAACAAAACTATCGACTTGTGAAATCGACTACTCTGTAACATACCCTGCAATCATTGCATTCCATGATACAACATCCTTCACAGAATTTCATCAAACAGCTTATTGTGCATCCTCTAAAAAACCGCTTGATGCAAACCAGTAATGAGCGCCGTATACGAAACAGGATCTCTTAAAGAGACTTTTATCAAACACTTTGCGTGCACAATCCAACTCCCCATTTTTGCGCATACATATTGATCAAAGAAGTATGAACGAACGCATCCGAATCCGGCCCGAGCTTCAAAACATGCCCGTGAATCTGTTTTCCTTCAGGGGTATTCACCCAATTTCGCGCAACACTTCAAAATGAACGGGAAAGTGTATGAATTTGGCACGTTATCCGAAAAAAGCATACGAATGTTAAATCAAAACACCCTTAATACAAGAAATTCCAAAAGATTGCCCTCTAATCACAGTGTTCCAGACCAGAGTATTGGGTTCCATTGATTTCGAAGTCGGAAGGCATAACGATAATCGCCTGTGAGGATTAATGGCGCAAAAATTCAAGAGTTTTGCTGAAGAGGCAAAATTGGGTATTTTCACGATTTGGGAGTGAATTTGTTTTAGGGTTTGAATGTTTTTGCACTTTGAAAGAAGAGAAAGAGATGGTTGAGTTTGAAGAAGATTGTAAGGAGGATCAGAATTTGGGAGAAAATGAAGTGGTGAAGTTGCAAAGAAAATCGCCATTTTTACTGAATTTTGTTCTTCTTGTAAAACAAAAATGAAGAAGATAATTTTGGCCTTTTATTTTAATTTTTAAAATTCAGTTATTTTCATAACCCGCCAAAAATAACGGTCCATATCTTGTAAAGTGGAAGTTAGCGTGTCAGTTATAATAGGTCAAACGGTCAAGAATTATAATCAACCATATGTAAAGTCCAATGGCAAAGTTTGAGATATACAATGATCAACTAATCTTCCAATTACAAATCGAAAAAACGACATGGATTTATATGTACTGAGCGACACAATTTTTTTATACATAAAGAAAGGTAAGATTTTAATATATAATATATATACGATAAAAATACAACTGCTACGTCATATAAGAATCTTTTATTTTTCTCTGTCAAAGTTTTGGTGTGCGATGTTAAGGAGACGATTCTTGATATGAAAAACGTCGTGTAATTCTCCATATYTGTTTGTTATTTCCCACTTTATATATTTCTGTGATGTAAACGAATAAGTTCTTAATAAAAGAAGTTGGTTAGTTGATTCGAATTTTATCACACAATCCAATGAGAATCATTTGGTTTAGAATTCAAAATTGAAATGAGGTGCACTAAATGTATATGTGTATGTAATGTAATTAGTTAGAATATAATTATACAAATACTTATACAACCTAAAATAATATACAAGTGCAATAATCTATAGTAGTAGTGTAATTTGATTGATAATGTATGTGATGAATGGATGGAATTCATTTTGAGCTAGTATGAACTAAAACTAATCTTAGATTGTTTAATCGGAGTACAAGTATCAGMTTGGATATGGATAACTTAACATCATTTCRTTCAAATATTTTTATTTCKTTTTCCTGATTTTTAAGCTAAGAAACATCATATTTTTGCATATTTAYATTGTCTCAAGAATTATTCTCCACTATTTTCTAAAGACAAATTCAGACATACATATTATTCTTTTTGGCCTGAGGATTTTTGGAAAGCCAGTGTATTAAAATAAAAAAAAATGTGAAAATATTTTCTGACTTTTTTTTCTCTCCTTTTGCAAATAGAGAGACATTATATGTATGAGTCATATATAAAATCAATTTCAATAATTGCCCTTTCCAAACAAATATCCAAGAATCTTTTTCTTAAAAAAATAAATTAGTTAATTCTTCATGGGATAATTTGTCAAAACAAAACTTTTAATTAAAAGTTTATTTTTGCCAAAAAAAAAACCCTTTTATTAAAGCATTTATTGTGAGAAAAAAATCTTAAACTCGTTTTTCTTTTCGAAAAAAAAACCTTAGACTCATTTTTCTTTATGAGAAAAAACAACTCATCAATATTCTTTGCAAGAAAAAACACATTGTTATTTTCAAGTGTTGCCCACCTTCAATAATCCTGCATTGACTGGAGTGATTAAGGATGTGATCAAAGAAAATAATYTTAGATTAAGGGTCGATCAATACTTGATTAAGGGTGATRTATCAATGCCGAAATAAGAGTGACGTACCAACACTATAATAAATTAATAAGGATGGTAAATGTCATAAAATAACATTGAGTTTTTTCTCATAGTGAAAAATGAAGAATTTTTCCATAATAAATGCTTTAAAATGTTTTTTCAACATAAATGAACTTTTAAAAGTTTTCTTATTATATGAAAGTAATTAGACTTAAAGTTTTGACTTTCTTTTTTCAAGTATATCTTTGTTGAAAAGACAATATAAAAAAAATAAAAAAAGTGAAGAAAATCTAAAGAAGCTAAGAGAGAAGATGGGATGGATTTAGCATTTGACCCACCATTGAGATTGCAAAATTAAATCGCTAGCTGTTAGTATATCTCTGGTTTCAATGACCAAAGAATCTGGTTCTAAAAATGAATTATTGTCCATTTATTCTTCAATTCAGTTTCTGATGCTTAAAGTGTGATTAAATTATTGCACCTTTGATTTGACGAAAGAAATTACCTTTGCCTTTGAAAGTGAATCTTGTGATTCCTTGTATCTTTAATTTCTGTTGAGGATAAATAATGCTTGCTGGTCCATTATTATTATTATTTACATGTTAATTATTATTATTATATTATTATTAACATATTATGATATATCAACTAATATATGTGCCATTTTTTTCAGTTGGAACTTCTTTCTTCATTCAGTATGTAACCTAAGAGTGACCTTATAATAAGAGCACATGTTAATAAAAACTAACATACGTGTACTTTGACTAATTTAAGGATTCATGTTGCACATGAAGTACATGTTGCCACAATGCCACATGTAATTGTCACATGACATTTGCACGGATCGGAATTCGGATACTTAATACTTCGTATGTGTTTATTCCTAAGGATCTTAGCTTTGTCATCGTAATGAACTCGTAAAATGAAAGTATATCTTAGACCTTTGCTAATAAACGTATTGCTTGGCAATGTATATTTGTATCTTTTGTTGTGAAATTAAAACCCTAATGATGTAAACACTTGAATTGATATACCAATCACTACAAAAAAAAAAAATGGTGATTTAGCAATCAATTGATGGCAACTAATTTATATTAGGGGAGCGTGGTGAGTTTGTGCAGTCTGGACCCTAAATCACACCAAACCGCAATTTTGCGGATTGCGATTTTGCAAACCGCACCGCACCGCAAAATTTCCAAGACCACACCAAATCGCACCGCAATTTGCGGTTTGGTGCAGTGACTTTGCGGTTAAACCACTTTCTTTAAAAAAAAAAATCTCTAAATACTCTATTTATATATCCTTGACAAATGTTTTCCCTTAAACATTAAAATACATATATAGTCTTACAAAAAAAAAAAGTTAATTTGACAAAGTTCATAATAATACATTATAAATTAGAATGTCGTTACACAAGACCATCACAATGTATCTCTGATGGTAAAATTTGCGATTTGGTTGGTCAAAAAATTTTAATAAACCATACCAAACCGTCAAATTTCGGTCTATTTGCGGTTTGGTGCGTCCAAACCACACTCTACTCAACCCTATTTATATTACTCCGTATCACTATATGCAACCGATTTAAAGAATATGTTGCCAAATATATTTAGCAACAAAAAAATATTTTAAGTTGCCAAATTAGCAACTAATTAATAATTTTATTACCAATTTAGGCATTTAGCAACCAAAAAAATATAATTGGTGCTAATGTAGCAACCAAATAATTAATTGTTTCTAATGCAGCAACCAAATATTATTTTTGTTGCTAAATCTAGCAACGAAATAAAAAATTCTATTGCCACACTACGAAAAATAACATGTTTTGGCAACTAGCTAATATTTATGTTGTCAAACTAGTTTTTTAGATTTTAATTGGCAATCAAAATTTTGATTCGATTGTCATTTTAGCAACCAAACCTATAATTTGGTGCCATATGTAACATCCATGACTACTTTAAAAACATTTGTTATATATGTGTGAGCTAAGCAACGTGCATCATTCTTTTAAAAAACTCATATGACAAAATACTTCGCCAGTTAAGTGTGTTCAACTGAGAGTAGTCATAAAATGGACAATTTCTTGAAAAATGAAATAAAGTACTATTAAATTTGACAACAAAATACATTGCTAAAAGTTGGCAACCAATATTTCAAAATCCATTGCCAACTTTGGAAACCATTTTACAACTAGTTTGACGACAAAATAAGTTTGGAAGCCAATTGGCAACTAATTTGTTTAAAATTTCGTTGTCATATATAGATGGAAACAAACATTTTGGCAACCAACAATTTTGGTTGCCAATCTATTGCTAATTTGACTTGGCAACCAAATTTCAAATAAATGGTTGTTAAAATAAAAAATATTTGTATGTAGTGATTTTTATATATCAATAATAGTGTCATTTTTTTCCAGTTGAGCTTATACCACATTAAGTAAGAGCTTATAATAGAACTTAGAGCACATGATATAACCTTTCATGTAGACAATAAGAAAAGTGATTCTTGTTGCATCAATTCCTCTAAGTATAAAAATGGTCAAGTTTATCTCTAGAAAGATATGAAATTATTTGGACACGCGGAACGTGTTTATTCCTAAGTATCTTGTCATTATCGTGAATTTGTGAAGCTATTACTTAACCTCTTAGCTAGACCTTGTATTACAAACAATTTTGCTTGTCACGGTAACGTTGTGTATATGGGTAATCAAGTTTATAAAGCAGTAACTTCTTCATCCGAGATTTAAGATAATATAATAGAGACGAAATGTAGAAGTCATTTATCTATGTTACATACAACTATATATTCTACGGATTACTAAATTGAGTCTCTATTATACTCATCACTAAAGTCGAACCCTACATCCATCTTGATACTCCCACTTATAATGCTCTTGTGCCTTCTAGCCACATACTTATTTAGCTAAAATTAAAGTCCAAAGAGTGTCTTTTAAAAGCCATAACGTTGTAAGATAATGATACTCGAATATGTCAAGGACAACTTTGAAAAGTTTGAAATGGTAGCATACACATGTCAAAAGACATTTCAGAGAATATGATCACAAAAACAATACTACTGATAAAACATGCTGCATATATATAAGAGTAATTCTCAACTCTGTTAAGTTTACATTCTTAATTTCATGACTAAAAGTTAGAGCTAATACACTCCTCGATCAGAGTTAGAATTAATACATATCTATAATCTATATGATAAGAGAGAAATTGTTCTTGATCACTTCTCTTAAAGTCTCTAATACATTCCACCTGCCAAAAATAAAATAAAATAAATGTTTCTCTTATAAACAAGAAAAACATATAACTCTGAAATGTAGCAGACACAGAAAAGTTTCTTACCAAAATCTTTCGGCGTCTTGCACCTGAAACACTCCATCCTGCAGCATAGTTGTGCAACCCACATCCTGGACTGCAAACCCCAAAGACAACAGACATATGATTATATTGCACCATTACAAATGTTGGTGAAATGGGATATAAAGAGTACTACTGACATACGATATATAACATAAACATTGAAATGACATATGATATGTGTAATGATATAGTCCTTGTTACCTAGTGCAAATCCAATCACCATTTTTCCATCCAGGACGGTTAGCCTCACGAAACCCATACCCTGCACTTGAGGACATACATTTGCTCCAAGAGTGCACTCGGCTTTGGGCACCACACCTGTAGCAGCTTGTCCTACTAGCGTAGTTATGTGTCCCACAGTTCATGGCTTGACAGTACCAGTCCCCCGCCAAAACTTCAGTCCTGTTGCTGTTGGTGGTGGTGTTGTATTCAGCATCAAACTGCCCACCATACTTGGACAGCCCACAGCGTTGGCAAGACTCCCGCCTCTTGAAGTTAATGTGCTGGCARGCTCCACACATCCAGTCCCCTCCCCAACTCATTTCCTGCTATAAGCAAATTGAAAAATCAATGGTAGTAAGAAACATGACAGTAATACTAGTTTCAGGTTTCATTAGGTGTAACTTCAATAGTCTCAACTATTAAACGTTAGTATCTTATCACGTCTTAAGATAGTAAGTTAGTAACACAGTTTCAATTAGTAAGTCACYATTACTAGAATCAAACTTAACCTGGGATAAAGTAAAAGGAACAGATTTGGAAGAGGGAACTTTCAATGCAAGAGCTAATAGTAAGGAGACAGTTCTGACACTGAATTTAGTTAGTAAACAACGAGGGCCCTTTTATAACTAAATTTCAGGCTTCTTATGTACGGAAGTGAATGTATACATCATCTTCATTGTTCCCTCTATCATTTTCATACAGTTTCCTTAAACAGGATTCCAAAAATGTGGACAATTACAAACAGAACCCTTGTGGCAATGAAGAAGAGTTTTTAACGTATTATCAACTACCAGCATATCTCTTGTACTTGTTAAGTTAGTAGTTAACTACATAACAGAAACTCGTGAAGTGATTCGCAAAACTGACCTTTCATGCAATCTTCTTTAAAGGGATTCCAAAAGTGGAAGTTTACTAACAAACCCTTTTTTCCCATTTATGTTTAAGTAATTTCCATTAAACAAATAGAAGCATATTATTAGCAATTAAAATTAATTGGTGCAGTGATTAACGATACAGATCGACCCCTATCTTTTCTGATTCCTACTTGCATTATAAAGTTCTTTATGTTCTTATTCCCTTCAATCATCCAATATCCATTTCTAGCAAAGGTGTTATGAGGGGAAGATGTTATATGAAAGGGGACAGCTTTCGTTTGGACCTTATAACTTTCAATCCACTCATGTGAAAAGATGTATGAATCTGATGCACACAACATCATCTCAATATTTTCCACTTCTACTTGTTTGYTTTAATTTTGAAAGAATAATTCATATKATTTCGGTTCAAATACTAAGCTTAATCGCATTAAAAGTAAATGTAACAAACGAAATTAAAAGAGAYGAATTTTCGGAAGAAATAAAATTACAAAAAAGCCTAAGGAACCGGTGCTTTCTTTAATGCACATAATGAGAAAAGAAGCAAAAGTGRAAGAGAAGTAAAAACCTCAGGTCTTGAGTTTAGGATTCCCATAGTGCAATAATTCAAAGAGAACTCATATCAGATGTTGATGCTGTTTTACTGTCCTGAAAGTGTAAATCTGACATGGCTTTCAAGTCAATTCTGAGAGCTACACCTGTAACATTAAAAGCTAATACAGATTAAAGGCATTCCTGATGATATCTTTGGATATGATTGATGATCAACCAACAACATTAAATTTAAATTGTCTCTTGGGTGGTTTTTTATTAAGGGTCAAAAACTGCTGTAGAAAATAGATGCCTTCTATCTTGAAGCGTTGGAAGGATCTCAATCAGTTCCTGTACAACTCCAAGAAAAAGAGCATATAGAGATATTCTCAGGAACAAGTTCAACACCCTCTCCCACGCGAAAATGAAAGGGCGAAAGGTTCTTGGTAGAATAAGTGTGGTTTCTGATTTTTGCAGTTCCATGATATAACAAAGGTATATAGATGAGAATTGTATGACAACCGAAACAATGCATGGCAACACTGTCAGAATTTCTTATCCTCGCTAAATCTAACAAACAACCTGTGCTGCCTAAAGAATAAAATTAAAAATTGATGAATTTAGCTGATCTTACATGAAGATTTCGGCTAATTCGTTGTCACATACTCATATTATATACTGTTTATGGTTATAAACTTTATTGATGTCATCAGCGAAAATTATAGAAGCCGCAACGATTATGCAGTCAAAAAGAGTAATATCAAATAATAGATTAAGATATAGAAAACATTGAAGTTATCAAGTTTTAATACAATTGCACAATAAGTTAAAGGTAGTAGAATTACCGGAGTGCAGAACATAGAATCAGCTCAAAAGACAGTATGGAAGCCATGCACTCCTCATGGGGAAGGCAGACCGCATGCTGACATGGAAACATCGTCGAGTTGCACTTAATTTGCTTGTTTGTTGACTAAAGATTTTGATAAGAGAGAATCCTCATCATGAAGTGATTAACCAAGCACACTGAATATTCTCACATGAAGGGAGACATTTTTTCTAGAAAAAGAAATCTAATAAAGCCAGATGAGCCCTCTCTCCACACTTTATCTCCACCTGTGGCCATTGCAAAAATGGTTCCACAATAATACTGAAAAGAATCCCCATCCTGACAGCAATCAGCCACCATCGCTGTTGCCTTTCCTTTTCTATACTCTACGAATTCTGCTAGCAGAAGAAATGAATTAACCCCTTAACAATGATGCCCTTCCCAAAGACTCTTCAACAGCTAACGTATTACTGCACCTGGATGCTATTACAGGAAAGGAAAATAGAAAAAGAAATGCGAGGTGTCAAAACTGCGAGGGTGGAATCCTTGGTCTTTTCCTCTTTTCTCGATCTTTTTCCTTTAAGCTATCAGAAGATCACAATTAGCTAATTGGTGACAGTGGCCTTGCTGTTCAACTTGCTTCGTTGGTTCGCATTGACAATGCATACCCTTTTAATCGTTGTTCTGCACGGAGCAGCAAGAAGAGGAGAAATTCCCCCTTACCTAGCTTTCAAAATGGAAAAAGACAGGAAATCATATCTTCATGCCAAACTCAACGTGCTCCTAACATAAAATAATAAGGAAAAGAATTTTAGCCACATGTGTTTGTCATAGTGATTATACTGTCCAACATGCAATCTCTAGTGAGTTACTCCATGAGACTGAATTTAGTAATCAATTTCTTCCCAACCCTGATAATTAGTTAAGGATGTCAAAAGTTATAACCACAAGTTAATTTATATGTCAAATTTATATCATTATTCCTAATGTTCAACAAAATTAGGAGTGCAATCATAAGTACTTACTTTTTAAGCATCTTGAAACTGCACCAGCGAGTGGCAGCGACGATCATCTCTGTATAAACAAATATTTAAAACAAAAATTAAAAATAAAAATAATCAGATTAATCTTAGGCCTTGTATCTTAAGAAACAAAATGCGTCAGAAAAACTTTCTTTCACAAAAATATCTCTAGTCTTCCCCCTTCCTTGCCCCACCCCACATAAGACCTTAGCAGAATCAGATAATGTGGAAGTATAATGTAATAATACGAAGGGAATAAAGAAAAGTTGGAGTCTTCAAATGATCATTCTCTGGCTCTCCCATATTCGAGGATATGTGCATGAACATACCATTTAATATACATAATGATGATAGTTATAATAATAAACTCCATTTTATCTGAAAATGGAGAAGAGTTTAAAACRCTGATATAGATCCTTACATAGTGTCTTCCCATACAAGGGAATCCTATTTTTAAGGAAACGACTCCAGAGAAGCAGAGGAACCCTTTGAAAAGGCAAATGCTCCTATAACATAATGAGCACATTATACTCAGGTCCCACCAAAAAGGGAGTTCCTCAAGTCCTCAACTGCTATAAAAAGGGTTACCACTTAACAGACCAAACACCCACCAACTACTACAAACATTACTTGAGTTAGAAACACTCGGAAGCCACTGCTTTCACTCTTTTTCTTTTTCTAGAGCTAAAAAATTATCAGGTTAGTTTCTATGATGTAAAATGCRTAAATCAGTAGTCATCTTAACTGAAAAGGTTTCCGGGGGATCACAAACTACTCTAAACTCCTCGAAACATAAGATCCATGAATTTTATATAACTAGTGAAAATATAAGCAATGCTATTAARTTTTTTTATTTCTTAGCAAGTTCTTGATCCCTGCCTGTTAAAACTAATACTGTRGGTTTKAACTGCAGATAAAGGCAACAATGAGCTCTCCAGGGGATTGGTTGTGTGGTGCATGCCAACATGTGAACTTTAAGAAGCGGGAATCATGCCAGAAGTGTAGCTTTCCCAAATATGGTAGTGAGGCTGATATCCCATATTACATTGCCAACACAAAAGGTAGCAGGACAGAAGTGCTGGCCGGAGACTGGTACTGCCAGAGCATGAATTGTGGAGCGCACAACTATGCTAGCCGTACAAGCTGCTTCCGKTGTGGTTACCAAAAATGCGATTATGGCACTGTTGGCTATGGAAGTGGTGACATGATGATGGGAGCTGGAGGTTATAGCTCAGAACAACAGCAGCAACAACTTCCTCCAGGGTGGAAAGCTGGTGACTGGATTTGCACGAGGTAAATACATTTTTTTTTTTCCAAAAATCAATAATAACAGCATTCTGTAATTCCATTTGAAAATAGCTAACCATGTTAAAGGCTTTGTTACCCGCTTGTTAACTATATTTGACATTTATGTGGCTGCAGACCTGGATGCGGTTTACACAATTACGCATGCAGAATGGAATGCTATAAGTGCAGATTACCAAAAGAGTTTGGTAATAATAATTTCCTTTTTCCAGCTAMTTTTTCCATACTAATATCAAGAAGATATAGCTCACTATTTTTTTCCTCTTTTGGTCACAGGAGCAATGTGAAAGAGAAGAGGATTCACATTGYGGTTTCCACGTTCTGCTATGCTTTCTGTTGTAACTTCTGAAAATTTAGCACCTAATGTTAGGGAATTTCAAATATACATATATCCCTACTACTTTAAGTGTAATTTTAGTTAATGTAAGGTGCTATGGAAATTGGAAGGGACAAGTTAATCCCTGAAGAATTTATTTTTCCTGGTTTTAAGAGAAATCCCTGTGTCATAAGTTTTACTCAGTATTTTCGTTCTGTTTGTTCTAACAACTCTGTTGCTTGTCACGAAGTAGATTAAAAAAAATGGCAAAGAAAGCTCAGAAAATTGATTACATTGAGGTTCAGACTAATGCAGTTCTAAGGGAATACCACATACTTATAACTCTMAATTTGTTTCCCTCTCCAAGGAGCAATAATTCTTGAGTCCCTTTTGGCATAAAATCTAAAAGAGGGTAGCAGGGACTAGCAGCATGCAGATAAGAACCTGATGCTTAGCTTTAGAGTATGGGTTTATATTACCAAATGGTCCAATCCTTTCCCTGTCAATCTTCTGACTCCCCTACGCTAAATTTGATACATTCAGCATATTCGACACTTGTGCTATGTGCAGAAATT
>SNQN01011788.1:7688-17880 GCA_008642245.1 Bassia scoparia | reverse complement strand
CTTTTTATTTCTATATGGTTAAAATCGCGAAAATGAGTTATAATTTATAAGGTATAAAATCTTCATTTGTTTGCGTTTCCTTGTTAGGATGAAATATTTGTAAGATGTTAGTGGGTATTCATTATGTCATCAAGGAACAAAATTTTTTTGTAATGGACGCTCTTGTAGGTCTTTTTCTTGTCCAACTGAAATTTTATTGAACTGAAACAATTATGTTTTACTTAGCAACTATATTGAAATAGAGTACTGCGGAAGCACGACTTATTAGTTATAGGTATCGTAATCGGATAATGGCATCACTAATTTTAATAGTAACAAACAACAGACATTATATTGTTTATTTTAAGGACTGACAGATTAACTAGATCGATCTCGTGAAGTTTTTCTTATTGAAATAGGTTATTTTGACACTTTAACATAATTATTAATATTTTTCTATTTACCTTGAGTTGTAACATGTTCGAATAAAGTTTGGCTTTTATCCTCACAATTGATGTTAGTTGCAGACAAAACTATACTACTATGGCCATTTCAGATTAGTTATATTTGTTACACTTGTACTGACTTAACAGAACGCTAAAGATATGGCTCAAAGAAGTTCCCGGTGTCCGGCATATAATGGTGGCAGTGTAAGTGCGGAATGTGTATGGAATGAATGCTTTGGATTTCGGTCGGATCAAGTGGCGCTGCTGCGTAGCATACTTCCGGTCAAGAGCGATCCGCACCGGCGATTTGTTTCCTACGGCACACATCCGTTAGAAGGCCCCATGCATGGCGTACACCAATTGGGGCAAGAAGCTAGAATCTGTTTTTAAACCCAAAAATATACAAAATATTATTAAACATAATTTATCTGAAAAAGAGTGTTAAAAAAATTTCATTTATAAATATTCGAGTCCACACACCTCCAAATTCGCAATTCTTTCTCATTTAAAAATCGAACACAAATCGATTCCCTTTACAAACTATGTCTATGATCTTAACAATAGTATAATAATATAATTGAATCTTTTAGTCAACCAGTAGACTGTCAGCTACTTTGCTAGTCATCTAATCATCATCAAAAAAGATTAATCCATAAAGTAAAATAGTTTATTACTTAACATGTTTAAATAAGACAATTTGATTCACTTCCACTAATTATTGGTGTCATTCATGTTTAATTTTCAAATTTTATGCTATAGTGACTTCTAGCGGTTAACCTTTCAATTATTAAATTCATATGTAAATTGATAAATTCCTTTAATTTGATAAATTCAGGATCGTATTAGTTAGTTTATATTTTGTTTTTTAGTAACCCACTTCTTCATAATAATGTAGATTATCGTTTAAAAAATATTCAGCGTAAACACATGTGACTTGATAAGATGATCATTATCCACCTAATTATATGTATTGTTGCACATATAAATAAATTTGTCATTAACTCACTCAGATTTTTAACGAAAATTGGAAGGTTATTTAAAAAATTATCGGTAGTTGTTGGCGATTTCCGACCCAAATATAAGTGTTAGTCTTATTTCATGAAAGTGCTTTCCAGTGTAACCGCACAGTTTGGCCTGGGACTAAGATCAATTACTGCTTAATAACAATCAAGCTGCATTAATAATAATTCTAAATGATTTAAGAAAAAAAAGTAGCTGTCAATTAAAGCTTAATTACTCTTATTACTACCCTTTTCCATTTTGGGTGCATGTGCCACTTAGGTCCAAAAATAGAACAGCAGTTAAGGTTTAAAATCTGAGATAAGATAACTAAATCCAAAAAAAAACTAGTACCAAACCATGTTAATCATTTAATTGCTAATGAATTCACCACTCTAAATTTCTTATTTTTTTATTTCCCATTTAATTTTGTAGTCAGAAAGTTCGAATCCTTATACTCTACCTATTATAAATATATACCGTCTTAATGACATCCATTCGCAATCGTTTACAAGAATTTTATTAAAGAATATTTTGGCTGTACTATACAGTAAATCCAAAATAGGGAGGCAATGGCAAGCTTAGCAATAGCTGATCCCTTGAGGAATGCGGCTAGCAATGGTGATCCCGGCGATGAGGTCGATTCTCAGAAATCGAGTTTATACTTAGGCAGCCCATCCAGGAAAGGAAAGAAGTACTGCAACCCGGAGCATGACTTCCCCGACTTCGGCTGGTGTTTTGAATGCCTCAAAGGGGTCAAATCGGGAAGAATGTCTCTTCAAATTTCTTGTAAGATGACTTGAGGAAGGGTTGCGGTGGTGCAACCGCCACCCGGCCTTACACTGCTCGGCTATTCCGCATTCGGGTACACCGTATTGGTCGTTGGCTTCCACCGTCCCATAAACAATAATAAAAACACAATCAACAACAACACTGTTGATATGATCTGATGTCCACGGAACTCGGACAATGGAATATTATTACGAGGGTACGTTAGACTATGAGGTCGAAACGTCGAATCGTAGTAGGCGATGGAAAATGAGATATAGTTAGGAGATAATGTAGTATGTTATGAAAAATAGATAGTTTGAGGTATGCGTGTGGAAGATAAGAATTATATGGAGGGTTTTATATAGATGAGATATGATATATATTGGGTGATTATATTAGGCATACAATGGTGTTTGGATATGTAACTACTAGAGAGAGTGATGTACGTGCGTAAAGGGTATGAAGAGTGAATATGTGGGAGCACTTTTGATGTTATGTCCTGGACACGTGGCTAAGTGATCATACATGAGAGAGATGTTTCTTAATACTTGGTGTTTATTTTCTAGTTCAAACGCTAAGTTCTAAAGAATGAAGAGAGCTTTGCCAATTGACTAACTACTGTACTTACGTACTAGCGTGTTTTTTTTACAGTGTTTTCAAAACCTTCCACATTTTGGTCAAAGTTAAACGGAAGTTTGATTTTGCCATGCTAATTTGTATGGTTGTCAATTTGTCATGTCAAGGTCATGCTATTTGGAACACCGTTATTACATACTCCAATTGAATTGTCGTAGCATTGTTGTTGCATAATATGATATGGTATGGCCGTATGGGTTCAACATATGGATCAATAATTATAAGGCGAGGCAATACAACTCGTGAGTTACTCGTACGCAACACGATCAAAATTTAATTCGAATGGGGTCGGTGTGAGATCGAGCTCAACTCAAAATGTTAACAAGTTGAATTGATCGAGCAACATATATATAAGTCCATTTAATTATTCTCAAGATAGTGTCCAAATGTACATTGTAATTTAAATTGGATATCTTATTTACTCCCTCTATCTTTTGATACTTGCATCTCTTGACCAAAAGATGTGAGAGTTTTTTAGTTAAGGAGTGAAACTTAATAGAAAAAGACAGAGAAATCTAATCAAGATTTCAAGTGCATTAATTAATTACTGATTGAGAATTTGAATTTTGTTTATTTAGATTATTTAATTAATCATTGAAAATTTTAATATGATCGATTGAGAATGAACTACCATAAGCAATAATAGGAACCATTCATATAGCAACAAGTGTCCAGCGAATAATTGAAGTTAATAGTTGACTTTAGCGTATTGACGAGCAACCTATTAATTAAAGAAATATTTTATTTTTATTGATTTTTAATATCTTTAATATTTCAATTATCTCATTTTTTTATAATTTTATAAATTAGGAAATTTGGAAATATATTTTGTTAATTTATAAAATTATTTTCTAAAATTAATAAAACAAATTAAGTACTCGGTAATAGTAAGGGAAGAGAAAACTCCTCAAAAATTGCCTAAAAACATGATTGGTTCCTATTATTAATTGTGGTAATCCATTCTCAATGGACCATAGTAAAGTCCTCCATTAATCATGCATTCATTAGTACTTTTTTTTTAATTAATCCAGGCATTGGATTACCATCAAATTCAATGGGTTATTCTACATTTCTAAGTAGAGGTTGAGTTTTTTTTAACTTATTTTATTTCAATACGTACTTATTGACTAAGATGAGTTTAAATATGTACTCTAACAAGTTCATATAAATATCAGTAAGTTTAGATCAGATAAGCTGAAAGAATTTACGAGTACTTATTAATACTTTTCCCTCAACTCTCACTAAATAAGTTCACATAAGTATCATAAAATTCAGATAAGTTCGTTCAAGTCAGTGACTCAAGAAAGATTTAGTAACTAAATTGTGAAAAATAAATAAAATAAAAACAGAGAGAGAGAATTGAGACAATGAGGTGTTGGGGTGGCGTGGTGGTGTTATTATAATTAGGGTTTAGTGGTGGAGACGGGAGCGAATGAAGAGGACAGGATATATATTTTGTTGATTTTGACAACTCAAAATAGCATACCCAAATAATAATGTTAGTTACTTAGTTTTATGAGGTCATTTTTAATTTGTTTTCAATTTGAATTTGTATTCCATTCTTGAAATATATAGTAAAGGTATTTATAATTCTTGTATACTAATGTTTTGTGTTATGTGCCTATCAAAAAAAAAAGTTTGTGTTATACTTAACATGACATAGCGACTCATTTCTTTGTACGTTGTAAAACTTTTTATTATTATCATCATTTGTAATTTATCCTAAGAAAGAATAATATATTCCTACTTACGTGAGGATTTTATGTTCCATCAATTAAACTTGTACGGTATAATTCTCTATTTTTACATATTGTATTTCATGCGTACTTGGTGACCTGGATCATTATTATGGAGATTTGAGTATAGTTGTATCATACAACCGATACACTTTAAATTTTGGCTATAGATTTGCTCTATTTCATACTCATTAAGGCCTTGTTCTTTTATCCTAGGAATTACATACACAAAATGGTTCATTATTTGGTTGATTTTATAGGAGTTTTTTTTAAGGTAATTCCAATCATCATCAAGGGGCTTGGTGAGAAAATTTTCATGTTTAGTTAATACACTAGGTCTATAAAAGAAAATAGAAAGGGAAATAAACTTGGTGGTGGTGCAGGAACCTGGCAAGTTCTCGATGATACTTAGGATATCATGAATTCATGATTCATGGAATCAGAATAAAGTGGAGATTCTGATTTAGGGTTAAATTGTGACTTACGTAGGTGCTAAACCAATTGCTATACATGACACGTGGGTATATATTATTGACTATCATAATTAATGTAAAAGAAGAAGGGCAGGTTTACAAATTATTGAGTCCATGCTTGTTGTTTTGGGTTCGTTGGAGTATAAGTTGAATGATTGAATGAAGTTGATTGAGGTTAGTTGACGTGAATTACAGTGATCTAAGTAAGTTGAATCAAAGTGAGTTGGAATGATTTGAAATTGATTGAAGTTGATTAAAATTGATTAAATTGAACAAAAATATCATAAAATTAACCAAAAACAGGCGTACTAACTTTATTGACCGGAGTCGTGCTACGTTTCATTTTCTTTATTGTAAATAATAAATCATGTATTGTATTTTTTGGGTTAAATTCTATGAATTTGACATATGTCCTAAAACAATGATTTGATTGTTCAATATTGCTTCTGGATGCAATTCTTTAATTTATTGTTTTCTTGAAATATATTCTTTGATTTTTGCGCATTGATTTTGATATATTGGTTGATCAAAGCAAAGCGCTGTTCTCGTTATCATATTTGAATATGCTTTACCCGGAGTAGTAAAAATCGGTTCAATTATGTAGTAATAATTCAATAATAATTTTTAAGGAAATTGTTAATTTTTAGTATAAATAAGTTCAATTCAATAAAAATATTCTATTAAAAAATTATTGGGCGAGAACAAGATTTGAATTATACGGTAATCAAATAATATGCACCAAAAAAATAGTAGGAAAAGTGTTTAACTTAAACAAACCTAACAATGCTACCCACATAGTTGATGATATACAATGACAAAGACACAATTAAATCAAACATCCTGCTGATATTTGCTAATTTTGCTACGACTCAACAGCTATTTATTATTTATTATTTTATTAATTTTTTTTGACGGGATATTATTATTATTAATAAGAATTAAAAATTGCTCATAAAGATAGAAATAAGACATGAGAGTGAGGGATAGTTCAAGTGGATTAGAGACTTAGAGCTTCCCTCCCGATTCCAAGAGAACTTGGATCGATTTCTCATCGGTCATCAGCTTCTAGCTCTCTAAACATTAAAAAATAGAAATAAGACATGAATATATACATGATAATAATCAATTAAGGACCTATTTCATCAATATCATCCGATCAATTAATTAATAGGCCAGATAATCAAATCAAGACCTATTAATGATGAGAATCTAAATTTCATTTAAGATGCATTGTGTATAACATTATTGTGTTATTTTATCATCAATCAACCATTAATTAATTTAATAGACCAATAATCTTAATGAATAATAAAATAATGATGCAATTTAACAATGACAGTCTTCAATAATGACATTACTTTAGTCCAAGCTACCACCCGTGATAATGAAATTAAATCATATGAAAATACGTCTATGAATATTTTTGGTACTAAATCAAAAAGTTCCTAATGTCTTTGACAAATTCCCAGAGAGTTTGTATCGGTTTTTTCGATGAATATTGGGCAACATCCCTCACTTACAGCTAGAATTTTTTTTATTTCTAAGACTTTAACTACTCAAGTCAACTTAACCATCAATAACTCTAATTGGTAACCATATGATCGAATATAGGATAATATGATATATATGCAATTTGGAAGACGAAAAATGGGTGATCGACTGATTTATCTTACTCTATTATATAAGCCAGGGGGGGCAATGGTGTCCCCTAGGAAATTCTTTATCGCTTGGTAAATATAACTAACATATTTAAATCTTCTTAATTAATTCACTCCCTATATAAAATTTTAATCAAAGGAAGGTTTTAAATTTTAAATAAACTACTACTTAAAACTAAAACATTGATAGTAAAAAATTATGATTGAAAAAAAAAACTACAATTCATAAAAACAATCATTCAAAGAGCATGAAATATAAATTAACAGTTTTTTTATCTTTTTTTTTATTTTTTTAACAAGTTTCAAGACGCATAGCGTGCACTAAAAAACTAGTATATATAATACTAAAACAATCCACTTCTCAAATTTCCCTCTAAATTTCCTCTCAAACACATTTTATTAATTATAACATAAAAATGTAAAAAACATTTAATAAAGGTTAATAATGTGTATGTAATAAAAAAAGTTATATAATTTTACATATTTATTAATTCATATAACTATAAAAATATTTTTTTTGTCATAAATAAAACTATTTTAAATATAATTACAATTAAAAAATATCAAATTTATTTTAGTTTGGAGCAATTTATAATTTATCTGAAAATCGAGCATATGCTTGAGAATTATCTAATTATATACAATATATTTTCTTCGGAATTCAACATTGGTCGCCACTAGCCACACAACTGTTCATACTTATTTATGTTGAATAACAAATGGGTTTGCCTCATGTTAAATAATTTAATAACTATGAAAACTTAATTATTTTATGTTAATCTAGTAATTAACTAACTAAATAACTAATAATTGATACATTAATTGATCTAAGCTAGGCTTCAAGTTCAACGATCAATTTGTCTTTCAAAAATATGGACTTTTTTCTTATGGCGTATCCTATAGGAGATCATAGAAGGGCATGCATGAGAACGATCAAAAAATGACACTAGCACCATTGTGGGGTCCACCCCGGCCTGCCACAATATTGGTTGTAAGGCTCTGTGTGTTTGGACTGAATTGGAGTTGAATTCAACTAAACTTAACTGATGGACTGAATTAAACTTAACTGAATTGAACTTAACTAAACTTAATATTTTATGAGACAAGGATATTAGGTTTGGTAACTGAACTTAACTTAACTAAACTGAACTGAACTTATGTACATGAAATAAGTCCAAAGATACAAGACTTAGCTAAGTAAGAAGTATAAACACAACATGGTGTCGGGCTTCTCGCACTATACTCGGATGTTCATAATGGGATTAATGGCGGATCTTCCTTATGGCTTGGAGGGCTTGGCCCCTTGAATGCCTTGAGTTTATAAAATATAATTAATATTTTTCTTAATACTCGTATTTAATAATAAAAGTTATGGCATAGTGGTAAAATGTATACATTATGTTAACTAAGAGATCCAAGGATCAAACCTTGAGTCCCTACATTTTTTGTCAAGGTCCGCCCCTCATGTTCATGCATATTATACTCTTTCATAAGCCTCGACTCAAATAAGTGTTATTAAATCAGTTATGTCTATATCAACATATCGAAAGGTGAAAGAAAAATCATTTTCCGACACATGCATGGATAATTATTATTGGATATGGAAAGTTGAAAGCCAATGGTGGCTAGAACTAAATGGTCATTTACTGGTTACATAAAACTAGAGAGAAGTCGTTTTAGAAACTAAGGTAACAACTCTAACAATCAAGAAAAGTCAATTACAGAAGAGTATGTATAAAGAGAACAGTTGCCTCAATAATTAAAGACGGTATAGGTAAATAAGCAATGGGTGTAAGAGTTGACTTATCATTTTCGAATAGTAAACAATTCAGCATTACATTGTTACAAGTAGACCCAACATACATATAAATACATGTGATTATTACTTAAAGAATATTACTACTATCAAATGTTGTTCAAAAAGAAACAATAGTTAACCAACATTTTAAGGTATAGATTTCGAGGACACATACACACACTGTTTTTCGAGGCAGGAGTTTTTGTTTTTCGAGCTAGGAGTTGACATTTTGACACAGGTTTTGAGATAAGATAAGATAATCCGATTGTTAAAGAACACTCATTATTCAAACCAAGTTATTATGTATGTATATAGCTCATCCCAAACGACACATGAAAGTTTAAGCCACCGGAATATGGTTCATGTCCCAATTCAAAATCACACTAGTAAGGGGTTCATAGTCACGTTAAACAAAGTTTTGTTATTGTTTATTTCTTTTATAAATTAGTAGTGAAACCTTCCGAACCTTGTAAAGTCAACTCTCATCAGATCAATTCATGACGACTAGCGTTGTTGAAGCTTGTAATTTAACAGTAATAATTTGTCCACAAATAATACGCACTGCAAGTCTACAACAACCAATTATATAATTAGTAATTATATATTAATGTTCTAGAATCTTAGATTTGMGTTAGTTGTTTGACCTTTATGAAATAAATGTTGCTCCTTATTATGAAATATTTTGAAACATCAGGACTTCAGGAGCATATTTAACAGTACAAACAACGTAAGTCAACATTCTACACAGGAAGCAGCAAATACTGTACTGATGATATTGCGCAAGCATTGTGTGTGGTTTGTGCGTATATTGTCCATGCATATAGTAGTAGCAATAAAGCATTATCCAAACTCCGATATTACTATCACAAACATAAAAAATCAAATTTGAGAATTATTAGGAATATTTCTCATCCATTTTAAATTAGATACACATGACCTTTTGCAAATCACGAACTCTTAGATAATTTTTGTAGGACTGTGATCCGGTCAATAATTGGATCAAAATGCATATGATAAGAGATGTATAGGTTGTGTTCAATTCAATCCAACTTTATTTAAAAATATAATGTTTATTTTATAGAAAAAATCAAATCAATTTAGAAAAATTGAACATAACTAGCCATAGAAAAATATGTTACTTCGTATATTAAATTTAAATAGGAAAGTACTTCGTATATGATATTGGTTGCACTGTTAAGACGGCCCACCATATATATAACGACAATTAAGTTAGAGTATTGTTTGAAAGAACATTTTTAAAGCATGGGTTTAGCATAATAGGGGAGTAAGGTTTGTTTCTTTGAACTTCTTTTTATGGTACATTAGTTCAGTTCAATTCGGTTAATTGGTTCAGTTCAGTTTATTCGAGTTCATATCATCAGTTCAGTTCAGTTATCTAACTTAATTTTCTTCAATTCTCTCATAAAATATTCATTTCAGGTCAGGTCAGTTCAGTCCAATCCAAAGAAACGGAGCCTAAGTATATTCCTCTCCTTACAATTTACTAGGAGAATAGCTCATCATGCATCAAATCCATGCTTCCAATAACATGGGTGTACCCACATACCACATAGAGTGATTTTTTCTCAAGTGGCATAAATAATTGAACAGTTTATGGAATTGATTTGCTAGGTTTAGGATGTGCCAACTCCCAATTCTACAAATTTCAAAAAGAGGGAATTCACAATTCTGCTAG
>SNQN01011786.1:0-17883 GCA_008642245.1 Bassia scoparia | reverse complement strand
AGATACCTTGCAGGCAATCCCAGTCAAGGCATTTTACTAGCTGCTCAAGGGTCAGCTACACTCACTGCATACTCTGATAGTGATTGGGCAAGCTGTCCTATCACTAGGAGATCAACTACAGGGTTCTGCATATTGCTAGGAGACTCTTTAATTTCCTGGAAAACCAAAAAATAACCTATTGTTGCTCGATCTACTGCTGAAGCAGAATACAYAGCTATGGCTCTTGCCACCTGTGAAGTGACRTGGCTTACTCAACTGCTTACAGACCTAGGCTTGAAGTCTTTACAACCTATCCTTCTTAAATGTGACAACCAGGCAGCCTTGTCCATTGCTGTGAATCCAGTTCACCATGAAAGGACAAAACATGTTGAGGTTGATTGCCACTTTGTRAGAGATAAGGTTAATGCCGGACTCATTAAACTTGTGTATGTTCCTTCTAAGCTTCAACTGGCAAATATTCTCACGAAGGGACTCAGCATATCTCAACATCAGTTTTTACTCAACAAACTGGGAGTGGTTTCCACCAACTCTCAGTTTGAGGGGGAGTGTAAAGGAAAGTCAGTGTAGGACTTTCACTTTTTGCATTGATGTTTTCATGTATTGGGCCTTCTACATTGTTGTTTAGCCCTTGTTATATTTATCTCTGTGTCAGTGGGCCTATTTTTTGCTTGATCCAAGAAGGATCACATGGCTTGTTCTAGGGTTAGTTATACTATGTTGTATATATACTCGCTCTTTGTTGTACAGCTTATGCCGCAACATACATACATATACAATTATCAGAGTTTATCAAAGCCATCATCTGTGCCATTCATACATCATAATTCAGAGTAAACTGCTCAATTGCATAGAGTTATCTCTCTCTACATGGTATCAGAGCCAGMTTGGCCTCAAAACACAGATTAAGTTCCACGTTTATGAAAATTATCATGTCTGGAAAAGAGACCAGCATTGCTTCTGCCATTGACATCACAAGCCCTTACTATCTACACCCTAGTGAAGGCAATCTTGTTCTCTCTGAGAAGCTGCAGGGGATATKAAARTATAGACCATGGAGCTTCAACTAGCAGTTAAGCGTAAATTGGGGTTTGTCACAGGTGAAGTGAAGAAAAGCGAGGATGATGAAAAATTGAAACAAAGCTGAGACATTTGCAACAATATTGTCATCTCATGGCTGCATCAAAATATGTCTGAAGCAATCAAAAGTTCTGTGTTATACTGCAACACAGCTAAGGATATCTGGGCTCAACTAGAAAGGCGATTCACCATCAGCAATGGAGCAATTAAATACAAGCTCAACAAGAAGCTTTATGAAACCAAACAACAAGGGAAGAGCGTCAGTGACTACTACACATCACTATGCTGTCTTTGGGAAGAAATTGACAACCTCAATGACTACCCTCCAATTTCCACCATTACACCAGAAATTGCTGCATACATCAAGGCTGTGAAGAGACAACAAGATGAACAACATCTATTCCAATTCCTGAATGGATTAGATAAGGAGTATTCACAACAAAGATCTCAACTTCTGATGCAAACTCCTATGCCTTCAGTAGACGAGGCCTGTGCTTCCATTCAACAGGAGGAAGCTCAAAGGGAGACCCTRAATGAAGTCAAAACTGAGCCAGAAGGAGTTGCCATGAATACCAGATTTGTCAAACAAGCACAGAACTATCAAAGCACTGGAATGAGATCTAGGAATGAGGAGGAATGCAAGGCATGTGGAAAAAGGAACCATTCRATTGAGAAATGTTGGACTATTGTTGGGTACCCAAAGGGGCATGCCCTAGCTAAGAATAATCCAAGAAATACACAGAGAGACTCAAACAATGAACAAGGTTGGGCTAGAGACCTGGGAGACAGACTTCAACTAATAGAAGGCAAGCCAATGTCGGCTCTTTCAAGCAGAAAATGATGAAGAGCTGGTGAGTCTTATTCACACCTCAACAAGTGCAGCAACTCTTGAAGCTGATTCCAGGAGGATCGGGAACAAAGGAAGGAGAAGAGAAGGATACAAATCATTTTCAGGAATAGCATTTTCATGCAATTCTAATAAAATTGAAAATCAGTGGATAATTGATTCTGGAGCCTCAGATCACATGACATACAATGGAAATATCATGAAAAATGTGAGAAGTGTTAACACTCACTCTAAAATCAGACTTCCAAATGGGAAATTCACTACAGTCACACACCTGGGTGATATTACTCTGCACAACTCTCTCATCTTGAAAGATGTAGCCTCAGTACCTGAATTCAAACACAATCTATTATCAGTAAATAAGCTTCTGCATGATGGAAAATGTGAAGCCAAATTTGTATCTAATATGTGTGTCATTCAGGACTGTCAATCAAGGACTATTAAGGCTGTTGGGAAAGCAGTCAATGGAATCTATTATCTGCTGAATGTGAGATTAGAAGAGTTGAAAAAGATGATGATGCCTGGTCAGATTAATCAAGAAAGGACTATTAATCATGCTGAGAAGTCCAGTAGATTGAAAGAATACATGTTGTGGCACAGTAGATTAGGGCATATGCCTTTAAACAAAATGAAATTGGTGAATTGTAATTTTGAAAACTTGTCTGAATTGAATGATATGTGTTTTGTTTGTCCTATGGCAAAATTCTCAAAATTGCCCTTCAATACAAGTCCATCTATTGCTGTTTCTGCCTTTGATCTTGTTCATTTTGATAGATGGGGACCCTACAGAGTGAAATCCACTCAAGGTCACTCATATTTTTTAACTCTTGTGGATGACCACACTAGAGCTACATGGATTTACATGTTAAAACACAAAGGTGATGCAGCAACTGCTCTCAAAAATTTCAGTAACATGATAGAAACACAATTTGATAAAAAGCTGAAAAGAATGAGGTCAGACAATGCTAGGGAATTCATCTTTGGAGAATGCAAGGAATTTATGCTGAACAAAGGCATTGTGCATGAAACCAGCTGCAGTGATACACCCCAACAAAATGGGAGGGCAGAACGAAAACACAGACACCTGTTGGAGGTTGCCAGAGCATTGAAACTTCAATCTGGACTCTCAAACAGATACTGGGATCTGTTTATACTCACTACAGTACACCTCATTAACAGAATGCCTCCTGTGATTCTGCAAAATGAATCTCCTTTTGAGAGATTGTTTGGCAAAAAACCAAATTACGCAGGCCTAAGGGTGTTTGGGTGCTTAGCTATGGCAAGTAAACCAAGCAGAGCAGCTGATAAATTGACACCAAGGGGAATACCTTGCATATTTGTTGGGTATCCAGGATCTCAAAAGGGCTATAAGCTGTTGAACATGTCAACCAAGGAAATTTTTGTCTCACGAGATGTCACCTTCTATGAATCTATTCTTCCCTACACATCCTCAGGCAAAGATTACCTCAAGTTAGTACCTGAGATATACACTCATATAGGTCTTGGCACCTCAGAATTCAGAGAGAATACACATGAGGGATGCACAAGCTGTGAGGCAACTCCCATGATCCCTCAAAGCACAGGGAATCCACAGTACTTCTCTGTATTGAACACCACTGAGAATGCAGTTGATGTTGAAGACAGTACAGCAAGTCATGAAGTAGATCAAAATACTCATCAACAGCAAGATGTAGAAATTACTCTCAGGAAATCTGAAAGAGAAAAGAAAAAACCTGCTTGGATGTGTAGGGCTTCGCCCCGCCTTAGGGGGGGCGCGACCTCAGCTTCAGTGTCATGGAGTTGAGCCATGGAATCCGCATGTGAATGCGTTGGGGTGTGTCGTCGAATTGAGGGGATCGCCACCGTGCCTATATAGGTTATTCACGGACGCCCGAAACATTGGTGCCAAATCAATGGCCCCACGTCCAATCAAGTAACCAGTCGTGGGTTCGGGGACATGGTACGAATCAGATCTGTAACCCAATTCGCCCGCATGTAGCGGCCTCTACTCGGTCTCATTGTAGTTCCATAAATCATAACAATTGAATTCAAAGAGCCTATTGAATTGAACTTGAAAGCGCACTAATTACTAGGTGGGTTGCTATTATGTACAAACCAAGACTTCTACAATGGACAAGGCGATCACTTGATTGTTAGTCAATGTTAATAAGGTGCTTAGAAAACCGGTCGTCCATGATTATCTGACTTTAATGTGACAAGCGATTAAATTCCGGTCTTGTTTAAACAATATATACAAGTGTGGTAAAAGATATATATACAAGACATGAAAACAAAGGTTAGTAAACATGATAATATGTATGTGTGTCCTCCTCACCTTGTCACTGCAAACAATCAAATTGTTAGAACAAAACTCAAAGGAATCGCCTTTCGATTGAATTGCTAATTGAGACAAACAAACGCGTTAGTATTGACAATAACAATATGTATAATAATGAAAACCAAAAACCATGAAAACCTTGAAAACGATATGAAAATCCTACATATTTACATGAAACGATTAACAAGTGAGTTTCTACATTGTTTTAATTGAATTAAAACTCATAACAATGGTTAATCAAATTAAGAGAGACAAAAAGAATTAAAAAGAAAGAGTGAAAGAGATGTTTTTGGTGAGTAATCTCAGATTTATACCCTTATTTCGCTTGTTGATTCGAACAGAATCGATGCTTTGAATTGAAAACGAATGTGTTTTGAGTGTTTTGAGAGTGTATAGATGTGTCTCGTGACTTGTGTCTGTGAAGTGTGTCTCGGAGGTGTGAAGTTGTGAAGGTGTGAAATCGTGAAATCGTGTCCCGGACTGAGCAAGGCAAGGATATATTTATAGGCACGAGGCAAAACGAGGCAGGCAAAACCCTGCGTATATACGCTGAGGATGAGCGTATATACGCAGGTGAGGAGCGTATATACGCTCATTCTCAGCGTATATACGCTTCTCAATTTCCATAAGTTTTGGCAAGAACGTATGTAAAGGTTGAGCGTATATACGCAGCTTGTGGAGCGTATATACGCTCCTGGTGAGCGTATATACGCTCATCATCTGCGTATATACGCTCAATGGTTTCGTATATACTTTCCAAAAACCTCGAAATATTTCGATTTCCTCCGATTTTATTCGTGATTTCCCTTGATTCGACGCACCTAGACACCCTTGCTCTCCAAGCAAGGATTTCTAGAATGTTCTAGAAGGTTCCACGTATTTCCGGAGTATTTTCTAATTATTCACGTATTTTCTGCGTATTCTGCGTATTTAAACATTGCAAAATTCATAGAAAATCATAGAAAAATCAGAAAAATAATTTAAAAATATTGGCGGATTCAGAAAAATGTGACGCACATGATGGAAAACAAAAAGCACGAGAATCGCCAGCGTAACTTGTTTGAAAACCTTTGAAAACCTTTGAGTTTATCGAGAAAACCGAAAGAAAATATGTTTGCCTTGTAAGTGACCTTTGCTCAATAGTTCCGAGTACGACCTCACGTATTTCCAACTTTCGTGAGTTCAAAGCATCTTTTCTGAGTCGAAACAAACGCGAGACGCGGTATGTTTCATCACGGATTACTCATTTGGGGAGACACATTTTCAGGTGTCTACAGAAGCCCCCACTTTGACTGAGTCTGAAGAGACGATAGTTTCGTAAGACGAAAGTCAAAGTATTCGATTCGGGACGGAGAGCAACTCAAGACGTTCTGCGACCCTGAGTTACCCTTTTTCGCCGGTACCTGCAAAACAAAGGTTAGTTTTACCTGTAGCCGTGTCCCATGCGGTTCGATGTGCTTGTATGTGTCTGAGTCCTTGAGCGGTCATTTCCCCGCTTGGCTGACTGGGAGAAACGCAGGTGCGTCCCATGCTTTCCGAAGAAATGAGCATTGACTTGAAAACGATAGCCCTAATTCAGGATTAAGGACTACCTTGGTGACGACATAGGTCTGTTTTTATGTCTAGCGAAATTTGCATGCAATGTTGACTTGTAACTTGTGACCTTGAGATTGAAAAAGGGCAGGAGTCATTGATTTTGAAAGAGTCTTTGAATTTGGGAGGGCCTTGTCTAGGTCTGGTTTTAGACATGGTTTGAGAGAGTCTTTGAAAGTGGCTTGTCTAGGTCTGGTTCTAGACGTGATTTGAGAGAGTCTTTGAATTTGAAAGGGTCTTTGTCTAGGTCTGATTCTAGACATGGTTGGAGAGAGTCATTGAAGGAGTCTTGTCTAGGTCTGGTTTTAGACATGGTTTGAGAGAGTCATTGAAAGTGGCTTGTCTAGGTCTGGTTCAAGACATGATTTGAGAGAGTCTTTGAAAGTGGCTTGTCTAGGTCTGGTTCAAGACATGATTTGAAAGTGTCTTGTCTAGGTCTGATTCTAGAAATGATTTGAAAGTGACTTGTCTAGGTCTGATTCTAGACATGATTTGAAAGTGACTTGTCTAGGTCTGATTCTAGACATGATTTGAAAGTAACTTGTCTAGGTCTGATTCTAGACATGATTTGGAAGTGGCTTGTCTAGGTCTGATTCTAGACATGATTTGAATGAGCCTTTGAATTTGAAAGAGTCCAGTCTAGGTCTGGTTCTAGACATGATCTGAGAGTGTCTTTGAATTTGAAGGAGTCCAGTCTAGGTCTGGTTCTAGACATGATCTGAGAGTGTCTTTTGAAAGAGTCTTGTCTAGGTCTGGTTCTAGACATGAAAGGACGATACTAGAGTCTAATCCTAGTACCAAGTGCCAATTGAAGAGTGTCATTTGAAGAGTGACTTAGAGAAAGGTGACATTTGGACGAGACTATGGGTTGACTCGTGACTTGACAGTGGCTTTGATTGGAAAGAGACAGGGTCCAAAAGTGATTTTTCAGGATTTCCTCTTGATAGCAAAAGACTTGAACACGTAATAGGGCCTTAGGAGACAAGAAGCCCCCAACTGGAAATTAAGGAGCCATGATGACAACGAGCCCCCCAGCGAGACTTTGAGACAACGTGGTTTACGGCTTAGAGCCAACATAGAGAAAGTGGGTAGATTGTATGGATGAGTTCCCCAACGAGATGTACTAACCCAAAGGTCAGGTGGCTTTACTTCTTTGAGATTGAGTCAATGAGTCCTTGAAGGTGACCAAAGAATAGGCTATGGTTCGAGAAATAAAAAGGGTCAAATTTGTGACTAGGGGTCAAAGATGTGGCTAGATACGAGGTTGGCCAATGATGTTGGTTCAAACATGAGTCTATGTCAGGTTCTAAACTGGCAAAACCATAATCGAATTCTTAGCAAGTCAAAGCACTCAAAAGGCCTCAAATGATTTAATGTTAATGCTGATGCGGTCGAACCTCGAGAAGAGGCTTCCTACGTATCCTTACGGAATCAGACCAACGTAGTTCTGATGATGATTTGAACAATGCCTCGTGTGAGAGGGCTTTTGTGGTTGTAATGTGAGGCTGTGGTTTGAGGGTTGAAAAAGGCTTGATGTTTATGAAGTGACCCACGGCGCGCAGTGTGCTTTTTAGACTCTTACTTTTTGTTTGAATTGGGCTTTGAACTTTGGATTGGATTTTGAAATTGATTTGCATTTTTGGAGACTTTTGTGTTGAACTTTGATTTTTGCTTTTTCTTTCTGCCCATTTTATTCTTTTTTTTCTTTTCTTTCTTTTGCACGTGTCTTTTCCTACGCACCGTTTGGTCCAAAGGGTTAGGTAGATGTGGGTGATGAAAGAAAGATAGGCTAATTGATAGTGTTTGTGGCTCAAAAGGTTGCAAGGGTTTTTGATTTGATGTGACAAAGGGAATAGAAGGGAGGGGTCATTTTTGTGGAGCTGTGAAAGAAGGCCTCTCTTGGGCATTGTTCAATTTCAATAATTAAATTAGTATGCGGCCAATGAGTGTTGAGACTTGCATAGAATTAGAAAATAGTATTGCCTAAAACAAATGAATCATTGAATGTACACGGCTTATTGTATAGGAAGAGACTACATAGACTCAAGGGACAGGAATTGAAAGGGACACATGGCTAGGACTAGGACTCTATGACTCAATCTAGAGAAGGCCGCGCAGATCGATGACCCACGCCTTGGGGTGACTCATGAGGCTTTGATGGTAGTGGTGTTTGATGTTTTTCCAGTTGGGCCAAGGAGGTATAGGATTAGGCTTTTTTGTGGATGATGGAGGGTCAAGAGACATGGGCCTTTTGTGGAGGTAGGATGTGTTTGACTACTTCTTGCCTCTTTGGGCCCCAGAGACAAGTTGCGAGTCTTTGCTATCTTGCTGAAATCAAGAAATTACACTTTAGAACCCAGAAACAAAAGATTGGTCTACTTGAAAACTCTTAAGAACAAACCTAACTCAGTCTTGAGGTTCTGGACTTAAGGAACTGAACTCGAAAGTAGACTTGAATGGGCTAGACCTAAATCTGATTTAAGGTGCTAGACTCGAGAAAGATTCAAACCTAAGATGGGCCTATTTCAGAATTAAGGACCTCTTAGACCTACGAGCCACTTGAAATTGAATGAGCCTAGCCTTGAATCAAAGTTCCTAGGGTTGAGTCTATGATCGAACCTAGTTCAGTTTTAAGGTTCTTAGAAGCGAACCTAATTCAGATTCAAGGCTCTTGGGTTGAAATTGAATTGAACCTAATTCAGGTTTAAGGTTTTTGAATTGGAATTGAATTGAATTGAATTGAATTGAATTGAATTTAACCTAATTCAGGTTTAAGGTTCAAAAGATCGAATCTAAGTCAGATTTAAGATTCTTGGATTGGAATCGAACCTAAGTCAGATTCTAGGTCGAATGGAGTTTGAAAGTGATTTTGAAATGGGCCTAATGGATTGTCAAACTTCATGTCTTGAACCATAGATTAAGGGACTGGGCTTAGTTAAGAAATTGGACTGAACAAAGAGTCACAAGTTAACAAGCACATTGATTGAAACACAAAACCAATTTATTCACTTAAGGTCAGGATCTAAGTGAACTATAAGTCGGCTTGGTTAAGTCTGATAGTGTACCATGCCTAAGAGTAGAGCTGGGTCCAATTTCACCACCACAATATTGGTGATGTATGGCCGAGATACCCCTTATATGCACGCATCTCGTAACACGTGCATACGCGGCATGGGCGGGATAGGACTTACCTTAGCCATGTGATCAATTAACCACATGCAACCAAGATAAAATCCCCCCTTAAGGTGATCTCGAGCATAGAACATGCCCATATTGAGACCAAGGTGCCTAAGACATGACCCTATTCGAAGGGTCACAAGCAAAATTCAATTGATTATGAATATGGAACTACGAGACTTTCAAGTCTGTCCACTCACCAAATGGTGATTATCCCCAGTGAAGTCGCCAAAAACTGTAGGGCTTCGCCCCGCCTTAGGGGGGGCGCGACCTCAGCTTCAGTGTCATGGAGTTGAGCCATGGAATCCGCATGTGAATGCGTTGGGGTGTGTCGTCGAATTGAGGGGATCGCCACCGTGCCTATATAGGTTATTCACGGACGCCCGAAACATTGGTGCCAAATCAATGGCCCCACGTCCAATCAAGTAACCAGTCGTGGGTTCGGGGACATGGTACGAATCAGATCTGTAACCCAATTCGCCCGCATGTAGCGGCCTCTACTCGGTCTCATTGTAGTTCCATAAATCATAACAATTGAATTCAAAGAGCCTATTGAATTGAACTTGAAAGCGCACTAATTACTAGGTGGGTTGCTATTATGTACAAACCAAGACTTCTACAATGGACAAGGCGATCACTTGATTGTTAGTCAATGTTAATAAGGTGCTTAGAAAACCGGTCGTCCATGATTATCTGACTTTAATGTGACAAGCGATTAAATTCCGGTCTTGTTTAAGCAATATATACAAGTGTGGTAAAAGATATATATACAAGACATGAAAACAAAGGTTAGTAAACATGATAATATGTATGTGTGTCCTCCTCACCTTGTCACTGCAAACAATCAAATTATTAGAACAAAACTCAATGGAATCGCCTTTCGATTGAATTGCTAATTGAGACAAACAAACGCGTTAGTATTGACAATAACAATATGTATAATAATGAAAACCAAAAACCATGAAAACCTTGAAAACGATATGAAAATCCTACATATTTACATGAAACGATTAACAAGTGAGTTTCTACATTGTTTTAATTGAATTAAAACTCATAACAATGGTTAATCAAATTAAGAGAGACAAAAAGAATTAAAAGAAAGAGCGAAAGAGATGTTTTTGGTGAGTAATCTCAGATTTATACCCTTATTTCGCTTGTTGATTCGAACAGAATCGATGCTTTGAATTGAAAACGAATGTGTTTTGAGTGTTTTGAGAGTGTATAGATGTGTCTCGTGACTTGTGTCTGTGAAGTGTGTCTCGGAGGTGTGAAGTTGTGAAGGTGTGAAATCGTGAAATCGTGTCCCGGACTGAGCAAGGCAAGGATATATTTATAGGCACGAGGCAAAACGAGGCAGGCAAAACCCTGCGTATATACGCTGAGGATGAGCGTATATACGCAGGTGAGGAGCGTATATACGCTCATTCTCAGCGTATATACGCTTCTCAATTTCCATGAAGTTTTGGCAAGAACGTATGTAAAGGTTGAGCGTATATACGCAGCTTGTGGAGCGTATATACGCTCCTGGTGAGCGTATATACGCTCATCATCTGCGTATATACGCTCAATGGTTTCGTATATACTTTCCAAAAACCTCGAAATATTTCGATTTCCTCCGATTTTATTCGTGATTTCCCTTGATTCGACGCACCTAGACACCCTTGCTCTCCAAGCAAGGATTTCTAGAATGTTCTAGAAGGTTCCACGTATTTCCGGAGTATTTTCTAATTATTCACGTATTTTCTGCGTATTCTGCGTATTTAAACATTGCAAAATTCATAGAAAATCATAGAAAAATCAGAAAAATAATTTAAAAATATTGGCGGATTCAGAAAAATGTGACGCACATGATGGAAAACAAAAAGCACGAGAATCGCCAGCGTGACTTGTTTGAAAACCTTTGAAAACCTTTGAGTTTATCGAGAAAACCGAAAGAAAATATGTTTGCCTTGTAAGTGACCTTTGCTCAATAGTTCCGAGTACGACCTCACGTATTTCCAACTTTCGTGAGTTCAAAGCATCTTTTCTGAGTCGAAACAAACGCGAGACGCGGTATGTTTCATCACGGATTACTCATTTGGGGAGACACATTTTCAGGTGTCTACAGAAGCCCCCACTTTGACTGAGTCTGAAGAGACGATAGTTTCGTAAGACGAAAGTCAAAGTATTCGATTCGGGACGGAGAGCAACTCAAGACGTTCTGCGACCCTGAGTTACCCTTTTTCGTCGGTACCTGCAAAACAAAGGTTAGTTTTACCTGTAGCCGTGTCCCATGCGGTTCGATGTGATTGTATGTGTCTGAGTCCTTGAGCGGTCATTTCCCCGCTTGGCTGACTGGGAGAAACGCAAGTGCGTCCCATGCTTTCCGAAGAAATGAGCATTGACTTGAAAACGATAGCCCTAATTCAGGATTAAGGACTACCTTGGTGACGACATAGGTCTGTTTTTATGTCTAGCGAAATTTGCATGCAATGTTGACTTGTAACTTGTGACCTTGAGATTGAAAAAGGGCAGGAGTCATTGATTTTGAAAGAGTCTTTGAATTTGGGAGGGCCTTGTCTAGGTCTGGTTTTAGACATGGTTTGAGAGAGTCTTTGAAAGTGGCTTGTCTAGGTCTGGTTCTAGACGTGATTTGAGAGAGTCTTTGAATTTGAAAGGGTCTTTGTCTAGGTCTGATTCTAGACATGGTTGGAGAGAGTCATTGAAGGAGTCTTGTCTAGGTCTGGTTTTAGACATGGTTTGAGAGAGTCATTGAAAGTGGCTTGTCTAGGTCTGGTTCAAGACATGATTTGAGAGAGTCTTTGAAAGTGGCTTGTCTAGGTCTGGTTCAAGACATGATTTGAAAGTGTCTTGTCTAGGTCTGATTCTAGAAATGATTTGAAAGTGACTTGTCTAGGTCTGATTCTAGACATGATTTGAAAGTGACTTGTCTAGGTCTGATTCTAGACATGATTTGAAAGTGACTTGTCTAGGTCTGATTCTAGACATGATTTGAAAGTGGCTTGTCTAGGTCTGATTCTAGACATGATTTGAATGAGCCTTTGAATTTGAAAGAGTCCAGTCTAGGTCTGGTTCTAGACATGATCTGAGAGTGTCTTTGAATTTGAAGGAGTCCAGTCTAGGTCTGGTTCTAGACATGATCTGAGAGTGTCTTTTGAAAGAGTCTTGTCTAGGTCTGGTTCTAGACATGAAAGGACGATACTAGAGTCTAATCCTAGTACCAAGTGCCAATTGAAGAGTGTCATTTGAAGAGTGACTTAGAGAAAGGTGACATTTGGACGAGACTATGGGTTGACTCGTGACTTGACAGTGGCTTCGATTGGAAAGAGACAGAGTCCAAAAGTGATTTTTCAGGATTTCCCCTTGATAGCAAAAGACTTGAACACGCAATAGGGCCTTAGGAGACAAGAAGCCCCCAACTGGAAATTAAGGAGCCATGATGACAACGAGCCCCCCAGCGAGACTTTGAGACAACGTGGTTTACGGCTTAGAGCCAACATAGAGAAAGTGGGTAGATTGTATGGATGAGTTCCCCAACGAGATGTACTAACCCAAAGGTCAGGTGGCTTTACTTCTTTGAGATTGAGTCAATGAGTCCTTGAGGGTGACCAAAGAATAGGCTATGGTTCGAGAAATAAAAAGGGTCAAATTTGTGACTAGGGGTCAAAGATGTGGCTAGATACGAGGTTGGCCAATGATGTTGGTTCAAACATGAGTCTATGTCAGGTTCTAAACTGGCAAAACCATAATCGAATTCTTAGCAAGTCAAAGCACTCAAAAGGCCTCAAATGATTTAATGCTGATGCGGTCGAACCTCGAGAAGAGGCTTCCTACGTATCCTTACGGAATCAGACCAACGTAGTTCTGATGATGATTTGAACAATGCCTCGTGTGAGAGGGCTTTTGTGGTTGTAATGTGAGGCTGTGGTTTGAGGGTTGAAAAAGGCTTGATGTTTATGAAGTGACCCACGGCGCGCAGTGTGCTTTTTAGACTCTTACTTTTTGTTTGAATTGGGCTTTGAACTTTGGATTGGATTTTGAAATTGATTTGCATTTTTGGAGACTTTTGTGTTGAACTTTGATTTTTGCTTTTTCTTTCTGCCCATTTTATTCTTTTTTTTTCTTTTCTTTCTTTTGCACGTGTCTTTTCCTACGCACCGTTTGGTCCAAAGGGTTAGGTAGATGTGGGTGATGAAAGAAAGATAGGCTAATTGATAGTGTTTGTGGCTCAAAAGGTTGCAAGGGTTTTTGATTTGATGTGACAAAGGGAATGGAAGGGAGGGGTCATTTTGTGGAGCTGTGAAAGAAGGCCTCTCTTGGGCATTGTTCAATTTCAATAATTAAATTAGTGGGCCAATGAGTGTTGAGACTTGCATAGAATTAGAAAATAATATTGCCAAAACAAATGAATCATTGAATGTACACGGCTTATTGTATAGGAAGAGACTACATAGACTCAAGGGACAGGAATTGAAAGGGACACATGGCTAGGACTAGGACTCTATGACTCAATCCAGAGAAGGCCGCGCAGATCGATGACCCACGCCTTGGGGTGACTCATGAGGCTTTGATGGTAGTGGTGTTTGATGTTTTTTCCAGTTGGGCCAAGGAGGTATAGGATTAGGCTTTTTTGTGGATGATGGAGGGTCAAGAGACATGGGCCTTTGGTGGAGGTAGGATGTGTTTGACTACTTCTTGCCTCTTTGGGCCCCAGAGACAAGTTGCGAGTCTTTGCTATCTTGCTGAAATCAAGAAATTACACTTTAGAACCCAGAAACAAAAGATTGGTCTACTTGAAAACTCTTAAGAACAAACCTAATTCAGTCTTGAGGTTCTGGACTTAAGGAACTGAACTCGAAAGTAGACTTGAATGGGCTAGACCTAAATCTGATTTAAGGTGCTAGACTCGAGAAAGATTCAAACCTAAGATGGGCCTGTTTCAGAATTAAGGACCTCTCAGACCTACGAGCCACTTGAAATTGAATGAGCCTAGCCTTGAATCAAAGTTCCTAGGGTTGAGTCTATGATCGAACCTAGTTCAGTTTTAAGGTTCTTAGAAGCGAACCTAATTCAGATTCAAGGCTCTTGGGTTGAAATTGAATTGAACCTAATTCAGGTTTAAGGTTTTTGAATTGGAATTGAATTGAATTGAATTGAATTGAATTGAACCTAATTCAGGTTTAAGGTTCAAAAGATCGAATCTAAGTCAGATTTAAGATTCTTGGATTGGAATCGAACCTAAGTCAGATTCTAGGTCGAATGGAGTTTGAAATTGATTTTGAAATGGGCCTAATGGATTGTCAAACTTCATGTCTTGAACCATAGATTAAGGGACTGGGCTTAGTTAAGAAATTGGACTGAACAGAGAGTCACAAGTTAACAAGCACATTGATTGAAGCACAAAACCAAATTATTCACTTAAGGTCAGGATCTAAGTGAACTATAAGTCGGCTTGGTTAAGTCTGATAGTGTACCATGCCTAAGAGTAGAGCTGGGTCCAATTTCACCACCACAACATTGGTGATGTATGGCCGAGATACCCCTTATATGCACGCATCTCGTAACACGTGCATACGCGGCATGGGCGGGATAGGACTTACCTTAGCCATGTGATCCATTAACCACATGCAACCAAGATAAAACCCCTTAAGGTGATCTCGAGCATAGAACATGCCCATATTGAGACCAAGGTGCCTAAGACATGACCCTATTCGAAGGGTCACAAGCAAAATTCAATTGATTATGAATATGGAACTACGAGACTTTCAAGTCTGTCCACTCACCAAATGGTGATTATCCCCAGTGAAGTCGCCAAAAACTGTAGGGCTTCGCCCCGCCTTAGGGGCGTGACCTCAGCTTCAGTGTCATGGAGTTGAGCCATGGAATCCGCATGTGAATGCGTTGGGGTGTGTCGTCGAATTGAGGGGATCGCCACCGTGCCTATATAGGTTATTCACGGACGCCTGAAACATTGGTGCCAAATCAATGGCCCCACGTCCAATCAAGTAACCAGTCGTGGGTTCGGGGACATGGTACGAATCAGATCTGTAACCCAATTCGCCCGCATGTAGCGGCCTCTACTCGGTCTCATTGTAGTTCCATAAATCATAAATTGAATTCAAAAGAGCCTATTGAATTGATCTTGAAAGCGCACTAATTACTAGGTGGGTTGCTATTATGTACAAACCAAGACTTCTACAATGGACAAGGCGATCACTTGATTGTTAGTCAATGTTAATAAGGTGCTTAGAAAAACCGGTCGTCCATGATTATCTGACTTTAATGTGACAAGCGATTAAATTCCGGTCTTGTTTAAGCAATATATACAAGTGTGATAGAAGATATATATACAAGACATGAAAACAAAGGTTAGTAAGCATGATAATATGTATGTGTCCTCCTCACCTTGTCACTGCAAACAATCAAATTGTTAGAACAAAACTCAAAGGAATCGCCTTTCGATTGAATTGCTAATTGAGACAAACAAACGCGTTAGTATTGACAATAACAATATGTATAATAATGAAAACCAAAAACCATGAAAACCTTGAAAACGATATGAAAATCCTACATATTTACATGAAACGATTAACAAGTGAGTTTCTACATTGTTTTAATTGAATTAAAACTCATAACAATGGTTAATCAAATTAAGAGAGACAAAAAAGAATTAAAAAAAAAGAGTGAGAAATAGGTTTTTGGTGAGTAATCTCAGATTTATACCCTTATTTCGCTTGTTGATTCGAACAGAATCGATGCTTTGAATTGAAAACGAATGTGTTTTGAGTGTTTTGAGAGTGTATAGATGTGTCTCGTGACTTGTGTCTGTGAAGTGTGTCTCGGAGGTGTGAAGTTGTGAAGGTGTGAAATCGTGAAATCGTGTCCCGGACTGAGCAAGGCAAGGATATATTTATAGGCACGAGGCAAAACGAGGCAGGCAAAACCCTGCGTATATACGCTGAGGATGAGCGTATATACGCAGGTGAGGAGCGTATATACGCTCATTCTCAGCGTATATACGCTTCTCAATTTCCATGAAGTTTTGGCAAGAACGTATGTAAAGGTTGAGCGTATATACGCAGCTTGTGGAGCGTATATACGCTCCTGGTGAGCGTATATACGCTCATCATCTGCGTATATACGCTCAATGATTTCGTATATACTTTCCAAAAACCTCGAAATATTTCGATTTCCTCCGATTTTATTCGTGATTTCCCTTGATTCGACGCACCTAAACACCCTTGCTCTCCAAGCAAGGATTTCTAGAATGTTCTAGAAGGTTCCACGTATTTCCGGAGTATTTTCTAATTATTCACGTATTTTCTGCGTATTCTGCGTATTTAAACATTGCAAAATTCATAGAAAATCATAGAAAAATCAGAAAAATAATTTAAAAATATTGGCGGATTCAGAAAAATGTGACGCACATGATGGAAAACAAAAAGCACGAGAATCGCCAGCGTAATTCGTTTGAAAACCTTTGAAAACCTTTGTGTTTATCGAGAAAACCGAAAGAAAATATGTTTGCCTTGTAAGTGACCTTTGCTCAATAGTTCCGAGTACGACCTCACGTATTTCCAACTTTCGTGAGTTCAAAGCATCTTTTTCTGAGTCGAAACAAACGCGAGACGCGGTATGTTTCATCACGGATTACTCATTTGGGGAGACACATTTTCAGGTGTCTACAGAAGCCCCCACTTTGACTGAGTCTGAAGAGACGATAGTTTCGTAAGACGAAAGTCAAAGTATTCGATTCGGGACGGAGAGCAACTCAAGACGTTCTGCGACCCTGAGTTACCCTTTTTCGTCGGTACCTGCAAAACAAAGGTTAGTTTTACCTGTAGCCGTGTCCCATGCGGTTCGATGTGATTGTATGTGTCTGAGTCCTTGAGCGGTCATTTCCCCGCTTGGCTGACTGGGAGAAACGCAAGTGCGTCCCATGCTTTCCGAAGAAATGAGCATTGACTTGAAAACGATAGCCCTAATTCAGGATTAAGGACTACCTTGGTGACGACATAGGTCTGTTTTTATGTCTAGCGAAATTTGCATGCAATGTTGACTTGTAACTTGTGACCTTGAGATTGAAAAAGGGCAGGAGTCATTGATTTTGAAAGAGTCTTTGAATTTGGGAGGGCCTTGTCTAGGTCTGGTTTTAGACATGGTTTGAGAGAGTCTTTGAAAGTGGCTTGTCTAGGTCTGGTTCTAGACGTGATTTGAGAGAGTCTTTGAATTTGAAAGGGTCTTTGTCTAGGTCTGATTCTAGACATGGTTGGAGAGAGTCATTGAAGGAGTCTTGTCTAGGTCTGGTTTTAGACATGGTTTGAGAGAGTCATTGAAAGTGGCTTGTCTAGGTCTGGTTCAAGACATGATTTGAGAGAGTCTTTGAAAGTGGCTTGTCTAGGTCTGGTTCAAGACATGATTTGAAAGTGTCTTGTCTAGGTCTGATTCTAGACATGATTTGAAAGTGACTTGTCTAGGTCTGATTCTAGACATGATTTGAAAGTGACTTGTCTAGGTCTGATTCTAGACATGATTTGAAAGTGACTTGTCTAGGTCTGATTCTAGACATGATTTGAAAGTGACTTGTCTAGGTCTGATTCTAGACATGATTTGAAAGCTTTGAATTTGAAAGAGTCCAGTCTAGGTCTGATTCTAGACATGATTTGAGAGTGACTTTGAATTTGAAAGAGTCCAGTCTAGGTCTGGTTCTAGACATGATTTGAGAGTGTCTTTTGAAAGAGTCTTGTCTAGGTCTGGTTCTAGACATGAAAGGACGATACTAGAGTCTAATCCTAGTACCAAGTGCCAATTGAAGAGTGTCATTTGAAGAGTTACGAAGTGGCAAAAGGAT
>SNQN01011785.1:0-17884 GCA_008642245.1 Bassia scoparia | reverse complement strand
ATAGGAAAGACTTCGATGTTGAAAGAGAGAAGCTAGAGCAGGAATATGAAAAGTCGGGGCGTGGTCAAGGAAAGTCTAAAGAATCAGAAGAAGCCAGGTATATATTTGACTCTCTTTTATCTTACATTTTCTTTCTCTTTTTTTTTTCTGGTATGGAGGAGTGGGAGAAGGGGAGAGAGGGAGGGGGATATTAATTCTTTAAAATTAGAGATGATAAACGTGTCGTGTCACTTACATAAACGGGTTGAACCCCTCCAACTCTAACCCAACCCGTTTAATAAACGTGTCGTGTCTTGTCGGGTTGACACKCTCAACCCAAATCCGCTAATAACGGTTCAATTTTGTMTCYAGTTAGCCTCGTGAATAATTAGGTYCAATCGTGTCGTGTCGTGTCAAACCYRTTTCCTAAATGGGTGAACTTTCCAACCCTCACCCAACCCATTTATTAAATGTYTCGTGTCGAGTCAACCTGTMTARTTAAAGAGTCAAAASTCTCAACCCAAACCCGTTAATAGCGGGTCGATTTTGTGTCGTGTCACTTTTTACCACCTTTATTTAAAATTAAAGTTTCTCTATCTTCTATGGGCTGCGCTCATTGTTTTTCTCAAGTAATTTACTTTTTTTTTACAGCTATCCTAAAGGCTTAATTGTTGCATTTACGCTAAAGAGCAAGTTTGCGGGAGATGAAACCAAGCAAAATGGATCAAATGGAGAAAAATCTGTAGCAGATGAATCAAAAGAGACAGATAAAGCATTAGAAAGTGATAAAGACGGTGTTGTTGAAAATGTTGATGAAACCAAGGAAGAACCAACAACTGAAAGCACTTCTGACAAGGAAGAGAAGGAAACTGAGGGTGACGAGAAGTCTTCTGAAAGTGCTGACAAAAAAGATGAAAAGAAAGTCACACCAGAAGGCAGGAATGCAGTTGATTCCTATACGAATGACATGGATGTTATTATTCGTGAAGATCTGAAGACCGTATTTGGAAAATTCGGGACTGTCAAGGTACTGATATTTCTTGACTGTTTTACTGTTATTTTMTCTTCCAAACTGTGGTATGGTCTTATTAATTCATTCCAGATCAATTATTTCCCACTATTTGTCACATTTATTTCTAAGGTATTAGGTCTATTCTTTTCCATCTTCCATGTTGCTTCTTGTTGTTGATTTTGCAAATTACCAATGATTCTCATAATTAACTAATTAAGTGGCTTTTGAGAGAGAGAATCTGACCATATAGATATTCATTACAGCTCACATTATATCATTTCATAATTTTCACTCTTGTTTGAGTATTGTTTTGAAATTTCATAGGTTTTGAGTGATTGTAATTTGTATCAAAAATTGTGTACACCTCAGAAAAATTACTAACATTTTTTTCCCTTCTTTTTTTGGTATGAAGTATGTAGACTTCAAAATGGGGGATCCTTCAGGTTTTATTCGATTTGAGGAACCAGAATCAGCACAAAAAGCTCGTGCTGCAGCAGTGCTTTATGAAGAGGGTGGTTTAACCATCAAGAACTTCATTGCTACCCTTGAACCTGTATCTGGTAAACATCAAACAATTCTCATTCAGTGGTTGGAAATGTTTCTTTTTTCTTAATTGTTTTTTATGTTTTCATCCTTAAATGAAGGGTCGAATTGCTCTTAAACACCTGATTATAAATGTGATTGTGATACTGTAAAGACCTTTCATAAAGTAGTGTCATATTGCTATATTAGGGTGTTAATGAAACATTTTTTCTTGAACTTTGTAACTAGTAAAAGAGTAATTGTATGTGGCTATGAGTATGTTGTTTTGACCCTAGTCAGAATGTATTAACAGTATTAACTAGCAAAATCGTTTGCTTTTTCACAGGTGATCAGGAAAAGGAATATTGGAGCCAAATTCAAGGAAGTCAAGGGAGGTACAAGGACAGCAGAAATAGAGGAGGAAGGTCTGTTCATAATATCATTCTTTTTGGTCTTAAAGTTTTTTATGGTTTTAAGATTGAGAAACTAAAACTGCTGCATGGTGTTCAGGGGTGGAAGATTCAACAACAAAGGTGGAAGGCATGGGCGTAGAGAAAGGGATTCGTATGGTGGCCGTCCGAACAAAGCTCAGAAAGTGTCATCATAAGGTTCTGATACTAGATTATGGTCTTCAGAAAAGACATGAACAGTTTTGGTAGTAGTGATCACAATTTTGGTTCATATTTGGAACTCTACTGAAGGTCCGATATCAGTTTGCTTATAGTTTGCTTATAGTTTATCATCTTATGTAATGGCATCTGGTGCTAGTAAACATCCTATAATTTCTAAAATCTCAAAGTCAGTTCCTTGTGAACTGTTTGTCAGCTCGCTCTTGCCTTTGTTTTTCTCTTATGTGACATGTCCCTCAACGTGTTCCCTGAATCACTGTTATGGTGCTCTTGGGTTCGCTGTATAGTGTTCCAGGGAAAAAAGAGAGATTGCAGGCTTGTTTTTTTTAGGCCGAATGAGGAAACCGTTAGCCTTGGAATCTTATTGTTCTGGCTTCTTGCTGATTATGCTGTAAATATACTATAGCTAGACATTTACTAGTCACTACTTGGGTGTGAGGTTTCTCTTTCCATTTTCCTTTTTCTAGTGGGTTTAGACAAAATAAACTAAATTGAAATCCCTCTTCTCTCAGGCATGCTTAATTGCTTATGAGCATCATTAACAAAGCAAGTAACAACTCCTCTCCTGACAAGGTTGCTTCAATCGATTCGAAATAACTTCTCAAATCTAACACGGGAATTTACAATTCCTAGAAAATGAAAAAAGGGTGTTGTGTTTGGTTGATAAGCTTCCTGTGCAGACATCGAAAGTTGGAATTACAAGGAAGTTCCAAATTCCAATTCATGTAAGATGCTGGAAGTAAGTCACCTCCCCTCCCCTCGGTGAATACTTATTCTTATGCTTAATCTTCCCTTAATCATTATCTAATCTTCATCAACTCATTCAAGTTTAATTTCATCATAATCTCCCACCTTAATCATGGTCAAATTTCATCATCATCATCATTGATCATCACAACCATCAACTCTGATCAACAACTTCATCATCGTTAAAACCTTCCCACAAAATAAAAGATCCGAATTTTTTTTCCTCCAAAATAAATAAATAAATAAATAATTAAGGATCAAATTTTTTTCCTCCAAGTAAAATCATATTTTTTCCACCATTGAATAATCTCAAAAGCAAATCCCACAAAGATTATCTCAAAATCAAATCACAACATTACAACTTACAAGTATGATTTTCCCAGAAACTTATCACAAAAGTGGGTATGTTTTGTGATTAAGATTTGAAGGTTGAAGCCGAGATGATTGTTGATGAAGGTTACGCTTATGATTAATGTAGAAGCTACGAGCAATTATTCATCGGTAGCGGGATGATGATGAACATATGATGAGATTGGATGAAAGAAGTGGTTAATGATGATAATAAATTGATGATTTGCTGAATGTAATGATGAAAGAGTGAGTTGGTGATGATGATTAGGGCTGAATACGGTTTGGTTTGGTGCCGTTTGAGTATCAAATCAAATCAAACCGCAAAATACGATTTGATCATTTCTTCATATCAAATCAAACTGTATTAATACGGTTTGGTGCGATTTGATTTACGGTTTATAACGAGTATATATATTTTTTTTTTCCCCAAAAATCATTAAATTCTACTTTATTAGCTTATAATAAAGTTTATGAGATTGACCCAAATAAATTAAATTATATTACACTAAAAATAACAATCAAGTGTAACACATAATAAATATTAAATAAATTGGCCCTAAATAATATTAACCCTAAATCTAACCTATTAATTGTATAAAACTATGTGGTATTTTGATTTTTTTTATTGTTTTTATTTTCTTTTCTTCAGATTTTTATACATGTAAAAATAATTTTAATTTAAAAATTATATAATTATTAAAATACAGTTTATTGGTTTGCAATTTGGTTTGGTTTATAATTTTTGTAAAACCAAACCAAACCGTAAACCGTATTAACAAAAAAATCATAAATCAAACCATATTTTTATAAACCGTAAATTAAACCAAATCACTAAAATGCGGTTTGGTTCGGTTTGGTTACGGTCCAAACCAAACTTTGTACATCCCTAGTGATGATTGATGAGTGTACAAAGAGACGAGAGGGAAAAAGGGATCAAATACGGAGTACAAGGGATTAGATTAATTACAAAACAAATAAGGCACTCCCTTCGTTTTTTTAGATGTTCCATAACATTTTTGCACGGAGTTTAAGAGTTGATTGAGTTAGATAAAAAAAAAAGTTGTGTAAGTTAGGTAAAAGAGCAAATGTGAAAATGAAATTTTTTGAGAAAAAGGTGAATATTTTTCCTAGAAAATTCTAATTAACCAAAAAGTCATATAACTTTTAATCAAAATTTTTATTTTTGTAAAACGACAACGTTTTCTGTGAAGTAAAGGTCCAAAAGTTGAGAAAAAGTACACACCACACCCAATACATTTGTTTGTGATGTTTTAGCAACTACATGAAGTTCAGGGTGCAAATAAAAGTTTATAATGTTGAGGCTAATTTTGCCTTAATTTTGTTTTATTAATTTATATTTGTTGTTTATTTATTTTTATATTTATTATAATTATTATAACTATTACTATTATTATTAACAATTAACAATGCTATTTTTATAATTCTCATTATCACATTTATTATATAACTTTAATTATTGTTAATTATTAGTTATCACACTAATATTTCAGCCAATTTCAGTTCAATTCAACCAACTTCAGCTCATTCTACCTCAGTTCAGCTAATTTCAGTTCAGTTCAGCCAACTTCAATCCAAAAAAATTGGGCCTTACAAGGCTTGAGTAATTTAATTGCAGAAACTTTTCTATTTTGTGACATTATGTTTGTAAACAATGTGAAAAAGAGTTGTACTCTACAATGGAAAAAGAGTTGATTATATGTTGGGGACTTGGGGCCTATCAATCTCACACGAAATTTATAATGTATTGCAAATTTCCAATGAAGTTGTGTGCAAATTTTTGAAAATTATGCTTTAAATTAAATGTCTTGCCAAAAACTCCTACATCTACCATATGACTTTTATCAGTCTAGTTGAAGTATCCATTCATGTTCTACTCCTCTTTGGGATTATTTTCTTAATTTTTGATACTTCATACTTAAATGCATAAATTATCATACGGAGTACAAGTTACTCATATTTGCAAGTTATATACTCCGTACTTCCTCCGTATAAAAAAAATGTTACACTTTCATTATATGTGAGACATATTTTACTCCCTTCGTTCCACGAAGTCTCTGCCACATCCACTTTATTTCATTTTAGAAAACTTTCTATTATTTCTTTAATTGTGGTGGTCCACCATGTGGAACTCATTATTCCACTTGCAACACACTCATATACATTAAACATTACAATTTTATTTGTTTCTGTCTCCAATCTAAATCTACTTTTTAACCCCACTTCCCTTATTATATTAGTTTCCATATTTTACATCTAAATAGTGTATGGCATGATCTTGGTGGAACGGAGGGAGTATTAAAGTTTAACATTTTTTTGATATGGAGGAAGTACTCCGTAAGAGTATCATATATGACTTGACTTACATAACTAAGACCATATTTTCATCAACTTATTTCTATTAGTTTAAGTGAAAATAAGTTCAGTTCAGTAAAAATAAATTTAATATTTAAGAAATTTGTTAAGGTTTTATTAAAAATACGTTCAATCTAATAAAAATAAGTCCAGTTTAGCAAAATTCAGTTCCATAATAATAAGTTTAATTCAACAAAGTTCAGTTGACGAGAAGAGGGTCTATATTGCACAAACATTCAAGTTATTAGCTTATTTTGGGTTCGGCGGAACAATAATGTTCGTTGCAAAATGTACCAAACACATTATCACGAAGAAGGGTCAAAGGAGCGGCGACGTAACCTGTGCGACTACATGAGGCTCTCAAAACAAATTAAAACACTCAATTTATTAGATAGTTTTCAGGACGACTATCTGCGCTCCTCGGTCTTAGGGTTATCCTGAAATTCGTAAAACTGTTGTTAATACGATCTTTCTCTGTAGATTAGGATGGAAAGATTCTCTCTTATCATATTAATCTATGGATTAAATCTATTCATACAAAGTATCTTTCTTCCAAGAGTTTTTTTTTTAATATAACACACAGCTTGGTGAATTCAAGTGGATTTTGAAACTTCCCATCGCTCCTAAACTTCAACTTTCCTATGACAATTATTGCATCACAACATTCCTACGCGTGATATATTTTCTCTTCATAATCTAGATGTTCCCATCGTCGGCCCACTTTGCTCCTCTGCGCCTGAATCCCATCTACACCTATTTTTACATTTTTATGTTATTCTTGCTCTCTGGTTCTACCCTAAACTCCTCCAATGGTTCAGGGTCCTTCCTCTAGTTGATTTTTTAATTGATACCATCCGTTCCCTTCACTCCCAATCCTCCTTACGTTCTTGTAAGTTTGTTTATCCCTTCTATAGTATTTGGAAATCGCATAATACTTTGATTTTTCAGGATTAAGTCTTTTCTTCGATTTTCACTCTCTTTCGGGCAATCTCTTCCTTTTCTGAATGGTCATGTCGTTTATTTATTACTAAAGCAATGCTCGGATTCTCTTTAACAAGTAAAACCCAACCATTTAAAAACACTTTCTAAAATAATTTTACAAACTTCATTAGGCCTAAGCTAGAAGAGAGACTAACCATATATAAGCTTGATGGAGTTCCACTATAAGGCTCAGATACCATGAGAAACTTTATTGGACCTCGGCCGAACTCACATGTGGGTTTGTACATGAGATCAATCCTTCTTTGAATTCATCTTTCATTAACGTTGAACAACACATCCACTCATATGTGGGCTAAACACAGGCTCAACACTTTCTCTCACATGTGAGTTGTCCATAATCGTGGTTTGATTCATAATAAACCCAACCTAGACTCTGATACCCTGTCATCAAATGGGTCTGACCACACCTACCATGCACTAGAGAGTGCAAGTTTATTTCATAAGGCCAAAGAGGCTGGACCTCAAAGTCATATGACAATGAGGAGAGTAGCCTTATAAAATTGGACACAAAATTTCCATGTTTTTTTACGTGGGTTGTGAAAGATATTTCTTGTGTCTTCACCCTGATTTGGATCCCTAACATATGCATAACCATATTCATGTTGTCTAAACATCCAAACACGAGATGTGTATATTTAGTGCACAAGATGTATGTCAAACACATTCAAATCTTCTAGAAGAAGAAAAACAAGGAATTGAAAGTGATATCTCCACCAAACAACTACCATAAACAAAAATTACACAACAATAAACTTCAAAATAATTTCATTATAAAAAAAAGGATGAAAGAAGAATTTATTGCCGTATATGCAATTTTCGCTATTTAATAACAAAATAAATATGTAAAAGATATTTCTTGTGTCTTCACCCTAAATTATGGGTTAGCATTTATTCGCCACCCTAACATATGCGTAACAATATTCGTWCATTTTCATGTTRTCTAACCAYTGAGGAYACAAGATGTACGCCATAGAGATTCAAAACTTCCAAAAGAGGAAAAACAAAAAAAGTGATATCTCCACCAAACCAAAACCATGAACAATAATCAAACAAAATTTCAAATTTTCACCCAAAATAAATATGTAAATTTTGCAATTAAGTGACAGAATAAATATGTAAAAGAAATTTTGTGTCTTTAGCTTGATTTCTCAGTTAACATTTATTCGTGTCCCTAACATATGAGTAACCGTATAAGTGTATTATTGTATGGATTTTTGTCCAAAACTACCTTTTTTACATAGTTTTTGTAGAGGTGATCATGTGTCGGGCCGAGCTTGAGTTGTTGCCCAAAGCCCAAAAAATTATGACAGACTTGCGGGCTTTTCGGGCCGGGCCCAAAAATTTAAACTAAATTGCGTGAATTTTAATGTCCAAAGCCCGCACAAAAAGTGGAAAATTTGGGCCTAAAAAGTGATGCTCAAAGACCGCAGATTTTCGGGCCGTGCCGGGCCGAGCTCATTTTGATCAGCTCTAGTTTTTTGCAAGAAACTACCATAGTTACAAAAACTTGTGAAAAACTACCCTAATTAGCAATATTTCGGTAACCACTACCTTGTTTGATTTTCCGGCATTGAATTTGTTTTTCGGCGTTGACTTTGATTTTTCCTACGTTGACTCTTGATTTTCATGTGAGTAGATGTCATGTGCATGGTACATGTTCATTTTTTGGGTACAAATTTGTTCCGATTTGTGTGCATCGCCTTCAAATCAATGCCGAAAGATCTAAGTAATAAACGTCGGAAAATCAAGAGTCAATGTCGAAAAATTAAACAAGGTTGTGATAAAAAAAAATGCTAATTATGGTAGTTTTTCACAGAGTTTTTGTAACTAAGGTAGTCTAAAACAAAGTTGTATAACTAGGGTAGTTTTGGATAAAAGATCCTAATTGTATTCATGGTTGTTCAAGCAGTTTAAACACTCAGGACACGAGATGTATACATTTAGAGCACGAGATGTATGCAAATCAAATTCAAATCTTCCAAAAGTGGAAAAACAAGAAAAGTGATTTCTCCACCAATCCAAAAATTACAAACAATAATTATACTTCATCCGTTCCACGAAGTTCTTTCCACTTCCCTCATATGAACGTTTCATGAAATTCCTATCACTGTCACATTATTCCATTTTAGTAAACCTTATATTATTTTTTAATTGTGGTGGTCCACCATGTTGAACCGACCATTCCACCTGCAATACACTCATTTGCGTTAAACAATGCAATTTTATTTGTTTCTCTTTCAAATTTAAACCGACTTTTTAACTCTACTTCTCATATTATATTAATTTCCATATTTTAGACTCAAATAGTGTATGGTAGGAATTTCGTGGAATGAAGGGAGTACAAAATTTCAAATTTCAACCAAAATAAGTAAACATGTAAATTAAAATCTTTGTGTCTTGATCATGATTTTCGGATTAACATTTATCCGCGTCACTAACACACGCGTAACCATATTCATGCAGTTTAAGCACTTAAGACACGAGATATATACATTTAGTGCACAAGTATATTCAGAGCACGAGATGCATATCAATCACATTCAAATTTTCCAAAAGAGGAAAAACAAAAAAAAGTGGTACCAACCAAAAACCATAAACAATAATCACACAATTTTTCAAATTTTCAACTAACATAAATAAATAAAAGTAATTATGAGAAACTCCCTCAAAGAAGAAAAGAATAGTATAGCCAAAATTGAATATCAACCGTTGGATGAAACACATTGATTATAGTAGATGTTGATCCAACCATAAACATAGGGTTACATTTACATATATCATTTCAGAAATACAGTCTTCACGGATGAATATCTGACTTTTGCTCCAGATTTTTTCCCGTTCTCTATACATCCAATTTCTGAGTGTTTCCTCTGATTTCCCATCACCTAATCTTCAAGGTTATGTTTTTTACCTCTTCTTTCACTTCCAAGAGCAGGGCAGATTTTCTTTGTCTCTCTCATTGAGATGCAATTATCTGATCACTAGATGGAGGATGCAATTCTTGCAGTCATCTAGCCTCATCAAACATTAACATCCCAAACGTGAAAACCGGTGGCAGCCTGGAAGTGGGAACCCTGCTTGACCAAGGCTCCCTGTTTTTTTATCCAATGCGCCTTTCTGGAAAAAGTGATAGTGGTGACAAACAGGTTCTACGATGTCTCTTTTTCAAGATATGTGTACATGTAAAAGTCTTTTGCAGCAATTTTCAATACAGCCTTTGGACTCATTATCAGAGGCGGTGTAATCCCATAAGCTTAAAGGTCAAACTATTCATAGTAAACATCATCAATTGGCGAATGCCCAAGTAGACTGAAAATCTTGCTGGCCATCTCTCATGGGAATGAGCCGAAGATTCACTAGCTAACAAAATGGGTATGTCCAAGATGGAAATGAGGAAAATCGAAGGAGTCATAACACAGCGTTCCAATCTTCCTGCTCACTTTGGCTGCTATCGGATGCTCAGAAGAATGTATTTACAGAAACTTCCGTGGGGATTGGGCTGGGCCCTTCCATCAACTGTTGCTCTGTTTGAACCCTTAGCTATAGATGATCATACATGAGAGAACAAGATTAGTATATTTGGGCTTAGCCCTCGTTATACATCAGCAAGTCTTGCAATTCTAGAAAACAGTCAAACTTTCAATCAATGTTTTTTTTATTTGGTTCCCTTTGGGCACCCACCAAACCCATTTTCAACTGAAGAAGCTCAGAGGAAACAGGAACGAAAAGATGTTCCGGTCAAAGCTCCACATGTATCCAAAGATTTGCTGCAACAGCACATTCTTCACTATGTTTTCAGAGAGCTGATGAAATGGCTGGACAACTCCATTATATTCTAAATCTATCCCATATCAAGTCATCGGAGAAATTGTAATATTCACATGGCATCCCCATCACCCCCTGGCCTGCTGCAATATGACTCGAACATCTTCCACCAGTTCTGTTGCTTCATGTCCTGGTGCATTCAGAATTTGCAAGCTACACGTTAATTTGAACCAGTCGTATCATGTTCAAAAGAACGTGACAGTGCTCAGAAACTATGATCGTTTAATTGGAATCTGCAAATATAATTCCACTGATATATTAGAGATTGCACACAAACTCCACGAGGATATTGGAAAGGTCAAGACAACACAAAGCTTCTTTCCCCAGTGCACAATCACCAATTCTCTGAATTATATCTTCGTAGGAATCTAGCTGAGTAACTGTAACTCGTAAGATATCAGGGTGGTAAAGTATATCCTCAGCAAGGGCCAATATGCTCAGAACATGATGCGTTGACTAACTTTGCATCGTTCGTGCTGATCGTCAACAAAAAAGTTCCTCTGACTGTCGATAAGCTTTAAGACATTGTCGCTGCACTTTGAGAGCAATCAATTTGACTGGATTCTGGAATTTATGCTCACCTCTGCCTCCATCTTTAAAAGCATACCCAATCACCACTGCCCTGTTGTACTACCAGAAAGCTGCAGGCATGGAATGACTTGAGGCTAAGCACTGGAAGGTTAAACTGAGCAAGGGTCCAGTAAGCAATATATTAAAAATGGTAAGAAGTCAGTTTACTTCATTATACTAATTCATGGAGGCACATATTAATAGTGACTAGACTACAAAATATGTGAAAAAGAGATTGTTTTTTGTTTTCTTTAGCGTTATTTTTACATGCAGTCTAACAATTTTAATGTTCTGGTTGTCCTGGACCCATAACCATATGACGAATAACCGAAATGTGTAATAATACTCAGACAAACAAGTCATGGAAAAGAAACATTACAGGCTAGAATCATACTTATACATGGATTTTCTGGATGTCCCAAACACGTAAAACCACTTTGTGTTGTCACCGATCCGATAATTTGTGTATTGGCAAGAGCTTGGCACGTGAGGAGTGCAAGAAAGTTGGAAATTATGTCGAGTAACCATGAAAATACAAAATAGTGACTTGTAACAGATGAAGAGAGATCTTAGGACCCTCCGACGGGCTCATCCTGAGTAAGTAAATTGTGAGATGGATGAGAGACCAAAGTCTAGAACACTCTTCCTTGGTTCACGATTTCATTGTTAAGCTCTGCCCAATACCTTTATGCCCACGCATTGATGAGCAAAACCCAACGAAATTTAAAAGAAGCTATACTTTCTTATCCATGCCTCCTATGTTTAATAATTAGAATATCATTATATTTACTATTGATATTACGATTGTATTTTATGCCATCCTAACGTAATAAGCAATCAGAAGCAAGTGTCCAAATTCAGATAGTGTCAGAATAATCTTATATAATTACGTTCATCAGTTTCGATAATTGCTTGTAATACTTATTTATAACTATAATTAGAGTAATGTTGTGAAAATGGTAGTGGTGTGTAACATATTTCAGATTTCCAATTTTTTGATGAGCGATAGCTATGATACGATCTCTATAATCTGTATAGATAACTGCCGAGCAGCTAAAAAGCGGGAGGCTGTATGGCCATCAGTTTGGCAAAGACGCAATGGGTGGGATAGTGGAGTATGCTTTCCTGTACTTGCTGTATTAAGGCTGATCTTAAATTCCGGCAGCATAACCCACACCACAAAAACTATTAGATACATCATAATGAAAAAAAGCGGGAATTTTATTTTTAAACGGAGCTAATTGCGATGCGCCTAATAAACCGTCTCTACTTAATTAAAGCGTAGTCGATCCGTGAGTCTAAGACCCTAATCAATCCAAATATGTGATAACATTGCCTAAGGCGTCTATAGCCTCAGCCAGAGTCCTCAAGTACACACCACTTACGGACAACATCTCCGATAAATACAAAAAATAAAATAAGTGAAGACCTAGAGATGACTGTCAACACTCTATTTATCTCCATGTCCCCGATAACACGACGATCGTCCAGGCAAGCTACAGACCAGGCTAACAAAGCTTACTACAAAGAAAGTGTGATTAAAACTTCACCACGTAAGATCCTGAAAAAGAAGTTATACACAAACTCTCAAAGAGAGAAGAGAGAGAGAAAGATTAATGCCTTTAATGATCCCTCTCTCGGGGCATCTCTGTTTTCACAATATAACAAGTCGCTGGATATGCTTGAGCATTGTTGGACCACTTCTTGGTCCTATTTGCTTACACCAATTGAACAATAATATCTCCTCCTAAAGCAATAAAATTGAAAACAATATGTTATATGTTTTATCAGTGCTATTGGAGCATAAAGTATATTACACATCACCAAAGAGATCACAGCACCAGTCGAAGTACTCTTATTGACCAAGGGCCCTTTTTCTGATGGAGGCCTCCGTTGATCTGGTGAGTCGTAACGTTTCTTCATGTTTGACCAATCGCTCCTAGGTCTTGTCATGGTCAGCAAGAAACTTTACCAAACGTAAGTTATCCAGTCAAAGAAGCTCTTCGTATAGAAAAAAACACTCTAAGCTCCTAATTAAAATTAGCCATATTATCATTGGTAGTTCATTCCTTTCAAACCACTCACTGCGTGTGACATGTTTTTATGATTTTAATTTGTGCAACATCGACATCCAATTATATAATGAACATTCAGAATATGAATAATGATTTCGGGCTGTGCACATGACCTTTGGTAATATTATGCTTCTATATATCATTAAACCAGCCTATATAACTCTATGAAATATTTTCTCATATGTGAGTATTATGACGCAATGGTCAATGATGTAGCAGGGCCATCACTTCCGAATAAGCCAAGAGAAGTGTCAAAACCCAACATATTTACTGGGAACGATTATCAAGAAGAAATAGTATGTACCATGATTTTGTCTTTTTGCGTAAGATGACATCGCCGCTTTATCACAACTATTCCCACAAAGTCAAAAAGGAAGAGAACCGCAGATGATAAAAAGGCGAACATATGGCTATAACAAACCTGCAATCACTTTTGATCAAACAGAGATCAAAAATCACTGACATCAGAATGTATCTTAAAAGTACAACAGCAAGGGTACTGACAAATGCGAAACTCTGATTGTAACGAATATAAATATAAACAAAGGTAATGTGAATTAACAAAACAAGCAAAAGGACAAAATGGCACACTGGCACAAATTACTAAGGTAGTAATTTTTTTTCTAATAGCTAAGAGAGTTTTTTGTATACTAGTAGAATAGTCATGGCCTAAAATACCATACACTATATTCGCGTATATATCTATAACTCAATTGCAGAAGTTGCCGCTTGATTCCTCACGAACATGACTTATACGGAATTAATTAGTTAAATTTTAAGTAGAATAATAATGAATTACATAATTGGAAGATTACTGCGAAATCTAAATCAATATGAAAGATTATTTCAAAGCAGTTAAATATCACTCAGGCGACACCTAAGATGATTCTTCTATTACCCAATTTTTTTATCCCTATGCTACAGCGCGACGATGTATGCATAATGAAACAGGTCTCTAAAGACCTTCCCAATAGTGGTCCGAATACCTGATAGAAAAATAAACAGAAAGAAATAAGTAACAATTACCAGCAAAAAGCACTCTTATCATACATCGACCACACAAATAATCAAAAATACAGAATCTTAATGAAGATTATTAGCCTCACAAATCGCGATCCACGAGAGTTCTTCTCCCCAAACTTTTGACGCGTCTAAACTATTGGGACTGTTATCTCTAGATATCAAAAACAATTCCCATTATCAGTCACATATGATATCCCGTGATATACATATGAATTAGAAATATATAATCTTCTACACTTGTAACCACTTTATATAGTATCTACATGTCTTGTTTAAATGTTAGCTGTAGTGTTATAGGCCCATCCCAAGCCTTAGAAATACGCAAGCAGAATTGACCATTGTGATCGTTGAGTCCATATCGAGATTGAACGATGTACTTAGACAGCACTTTTTAGGTACGCAAGATGATAATTACATCTGAGCACTTACCATTATCTAACAACCAATACACTCCTTAAAGGGCGAAAAAAACCTTCATAATGAAATGCGAAAGCTTTACCAGCGAGGCTAGTTATCCAACAGTTGAAAACAGTCAAAAAATACTAAATGGTCAGCATATTACAAAGTCCTCGTTAGTTTCCATTTCAATATTTTTATTCAATACGTTAAATTTAAAGTTCCCATCCACCCACGTGATGTTATGAACCTGTTAATATGCAGTATTAGCAAGATAGATAGTTGGCTTGAAACATATCTATCATTACTAAGCAAAGACCCATGACCTCTAAATGTGACATATTAGCCAATCTCTTCTGCGGTCTAAAAGTGGCATTATATTGATCTCCCCAGTTACTACAGAGAGTTTCAACATTGTATTTAGATCACTTTTTGATTTAATTCATACAATGAAGAAGGAGCACTTTTAGCACTATTTTTGTAGTGAACGTGCCAACTAATATTGAACTATTGGTACTTATGGAATGTGTGTGCTGATTGTAATAGATGGAATATACATGCTCACACACTGGTAGTGATAACAGACAAAAAGAAAAATTGTCCAGCAGGAGTTCCACATTTTAATCCACATTGAATGAGTAAATGTGATCAGACTGATCCACAACGATGTACAACAAATATGTCAGCAAAATCACATAGTACAATACGAATGTATAAATCTAAATGTGATACAAACGATATCATATACAACTTTCTTACCCTTCGTGCACAAAGAGCACATATTTACAAGCAAAAATCCCACAAACCAAAATTTTGCAATAAACGAGAGAAAAATATAACAAAAGTCTAGCATATCTGAACTGCGACAAATTTTAGTCCGTGCTAAAGACAGTACAACATAGCATGATATAACCAATCATCTACCGTTATATTATATCCTATATATATTAACTCATCATCGAATTGTGAGAGTCCCCGAATTACACAATTTTTGAACCTTGCCTGCTGACCCGCCTGCGATAGGCCCACTTGATCCTCGCTCTACTAATACAACCCAAACGAACAAGGTTAACCATACAATTTATTATGCGTGTTATGCTTATTGGCGACTTAAAAGACACCAGAGATGAAATTGGTACAGAAGTTAGTGATGCACAGTAATATTCAGAGACTGATTGATTGCAGATTTTTTACAATACACATTCATAAATTTTTTGCCAAACAGTAGCCATAGAAAACATTCGAAAAAGTAGAGTGGTAGACAACCATAGTGGAATGCCCAATTAAACAAATAACTACCCTAACAATTTTTCAAATTTATGTCAGATAACAACAGTACAGTAAATCATGTAAAAATCGCAAAAAATCAAAAATAGAGTTCTAGAATGTATGAGAATCAATATACCTTCTCCTCCACTCATAAAGCCACAGAAAAGAATGATAGTACTGAGCCTAAAAAAGAAGTATATGTTGAGGCAGCATCTTTAGATTCTACATACAACCCAACAAGTCACAGGGTTCTGGAGAAATTTTGTAGAAACCACATCTGATATATAATTAAGGATTAGAACGCAACTGTTTCTATGAGAGTTGCGCACAACTGTTGAGAGAAAGAACCAAAAGACTTAGACCTGTGCAACTGTTTACAGGTCTTGACTTACACGTATGATTTTTATTTGATATGTGTGTCTTTGAGACTTGGCAACCAAGAACTTCTACAGTACAAAGAATGTATGGAAGGCAGCCCTAGGGTTGTATAGTTCAGGACAGCGGATTGATTCTCGCACCAGCCTATTTCCTGCTCGTACATTCTTTCCTTGAATTGATTTACTACTAAAACCAAAAAATAGCAAAACATCACCATTACCCAAATTCGTATCTCACGCACAGACTAACCGACGGTTTCTCTCCTCACAGATTTTTTTGCGCCAAGTTTCTCTCCTATACTTTCTTCTAGCTCTTCTGCTCTCTCAACAGAACAAAGAAGAAATAAAGTAGACCTATCTATTTACAAAGAAAACAACACCAAAACAGCGTCTCTCAGCCATCACAAATCATACAAAAAACATACTTAGCCTGCAGTATCATCTTCAATCATGTTGCACCGAATCATATCTCAAAATATGGCTTCATCCTATTTCTCTACAAAATTTACATGTTAACGCTCTAGCGGATATGCCTATCTCAGTCTTTATCGATTCACTAACTCTGAGTTAATTCCTTAATGTGTCTCACATAGGGTCTATCAAGCTACCTATCTAAGAGCGATAAACACTTATTTAGTTTAATTGTTCTTTATAGGGTTTTCATCTTGTAAGATATGTCTGGTTTTCTGGATATAGTGGATCGATTTATTTATGGTTCTTCGTATGCTTGTATGAGGGAAAGGGTCAAGCGAATAAACGAAACGTTTTGTGTATAGTGAAATTAAGAAGTGCGCAGCGTTAATCAAAAATACACGACCAGCAAATGCAGAAAACAATGTAAACCTCAATTCAGTATTTCCTCCAAATATCCTAAAGAATTTCCAAAACAGCAGCAAAACCTTAAAGAATTTATAAAGTAACATCTGAATTCATAAGTCAAATCTAACAACATCCATCTTAAACCAATAAAATTTATCACTCATCAGAAATATTTACATAACACACAAAAATTTGCAATGGTGATTCGACAGCCATTCATCAACAAAAATTGGTTTCTCCTGTAAAATGAACATACAATTTCGTCACAGCAACATCCATAACACAATTTGCAAAGCTTCATTCACTTCATACAATCAGAAAAACTCACCCATACCGATAATTCAAATCCCTAATTCTAGAACCGAGAAAAACCCTCAATCACTAAGATCTCACAAAACCCATAAACTTCAAATTCAAATCTTCACACAAACCCCACATTATTCAAAATCCTCAAAAAAAATCGTAGCACCCCCAACAACCACAAATACTCCACTATTTCGCAGATAACAAAATCACCATGGAAAACCCAAAAAAAAAAATAAAAACTCAATATTCTTTCCAAATGAGCTTTAGACTTAAAACTACTATTGAATAACCACGTTATCGAAAAGACGACGGCATCTCGATATAATTTAGCGGACCTTAGATGATTAATAGATCATGAGATAGATCCCACTGCACCTGATATTGACCATGAAGGCAATAGTTTTGCTGTTGTAATGAGTGAGAGTGCTTTTCGAAATGAATGTTTTTTCTTTAAGAAGAGAAGAAAACAAGAGAAGTAGGAGAGAAAACAATCAAGACGGATCTGAAACATTTGGTTTTTGTAAAAATTCAAAAACTGGAAGGGGGCGGACTCTTAACACACTAACGTATATGTTGACTTGATTTTTGTTTCAAAAACAACAAAAAAAA
>SNQN01011784.1:0-17884 GCA_008642245.1 Bassia scoparia | reverse complement strand
CACGAACCTAATCACATTCAATAAGTACTATTTCTAGTCAAATATTGATAATAATACCAACCCTAGCAAAGGTGAACAATCAACTAATTGAATTTGGGGATTTGAAATTAAATCMTAACATATAATTCATATTAGGGTTCAACCTAAATCCTATATAGATACACTACTCAAGCATAASTATCAAAATAACAAAATAAAGAACTAAAGCAAACGAAAGCATAAGCAAAAATAAAAATAAAGAAACTAAGATTATTAAACAAATAAGAAAAGATGAAATTGCAAAATCAACTAAAGAAAATATCATACAGAAGTGACGCTTAATTCCAAAGACAAGTGACGGCTCCTTCCTCTATACGCCTCCCTCTCTAACTCCTTTTACCTAATTCCTTAACAAAGTATTTATATGGCTTGGCTAATGGGCTTATTTTATTGAGCCTTTGCCTATTTTAATCAAAACATTAAAGTAAAGCTGGGCCACAACCATAAGACGGTGGGAACTCATAGGATGAAACAGAATGGCAGCAATAAGAGTTGCAAGAACCCATAGGGCGCTGGTTTTACTCCTTGGCCGATGGGTCCACTTTAAAGGGCTGTATCTTGAGTTGCAGACATCGAAACGAGGCAGGTGACCTACCGTTGCGAAGATCTTTAAATCTAGTTTTCAACTCATTTTGAATCATCTCAATCCGATAAGTATATATCAAGATATGAGCAAAATAGTGAGAAGTAGTCAAGCTGAATTTTCGGAAGCAATGACGTTTCTTCAATTTTAACTCAAATTCACCTTAATAAGTTGTGCCATGACTCTCATGGATACTAAAATTATTTCATATGATGTATGTTCGTTAATCCACGAGTAAAACATCCATATCCTACAAAAGTAACACAGAAATACCCGAGACGCGTGATATCAAAATATATAACAAATAAAGCTCAAAAGAATTAAATATGGAGAAAAATAGGACAAATATCAATTAAAGAAAACATATTTAATGTGTATTTAATGGCTTATTCACCTAAATTGACAGTAGCCTTACATCAGTATTTCCATCAACTTACGTATACTGATTCAGACTTACTTAATTTTACATGATTACTATTCATATTACTAATAATATTTACCATGACGTTCTAGATTGACATAGTTCTAATTAATTTTGTTGCCCTACACTGATTTTTTTACCCACCATATTTTACCTTTATATTTAGTGATTTTCCTTATTTCTTATTACATGTTGGGTTTAGACACTTTTATCCCATGTAGTTACAACCAATTGTTTACAAACCGAAACCGATAAACTTTATCATATATATGATATTTGTGCTCTTCACCAAAATTAATCGTTAAGAACGAAACAAAAATAAATTATCAAAGACATCAAAGTGCTATATGGTTAAACTGACTAATTGAATTGAAATGAACCGATTAAGTTCAAATTGAAATAAACAAAATTGAAAATGACACAATTTAGTTCAAACTGAAATAAACGGAACCTGAACTGAACTAAAACTGAAATTTTAAAAAACAGGCATAAACTGAACTGAAATATTATTACTGAACTGACTGAACTTTTACAAATTGAATTGAAATCAATTGAACTGTTTATATACTGAATATTATGCCTTAACCAGAGCTGACTGAACCAACTGAACTGACAGCACTAGTTGTAGCTCTATCTTTGTCGAAGAAAACTACTCCCTCCATTACGTATTACTTGAAACATTAGAACTAGGGAGAATTTCTAGGCAAAATTTCTTAATTGTAAAATTAATAAGGGTATATTTGATTAAAATAAAGATAAAGAGAAAAAGAATAAAGTATGAGTGGGTATAAGTTTTAGGAAAGAAAAGAGGAAAATGAATAAAATAATGAGTTGGTATGAGATTAGAAAAAAAAGTAAGAGAGAGAAAGTAGTGGAAAAGTGAATAAATAGAAAAAACTTACGGAGTACTAAAATGAAAAAAGAGAGAATTGTTTCAAGTAATTGTAACACTTTATAGCAAATGTTTCAAGTAATAGGTAATGGAGGAGTTAGCTTACAAGTAGGGTTGTCAATTGGTTATGAAGATGATTATTGAACTGAAATTTGAATTATTTAACTGAATTAACTGAACTGAAATGAGCTGTAACTGTAGGGGCTTCGCCCGCTTAGGAGGGGCGTGACCTCAGCTTCAGTGTCATGGAGTTGAGCCATGGAATCCGCATGTGAATGCCGTTGGGGTGTGTCCGTCGAATTGCGAGGGATCGCCACCGTGCCTATATAGGTTATCAGGACGCCCGAACATTGGTGCAAATCATGGCCCCACGTCCAATCAAGTAACCAGTCGTGGGTTCGGGACATGGTACGAATCAGATCTGTAACCCAATTCGCCCGCATGTAGCGGCCTCTACTCGGTCTCATTGTAGTTCCATATCATAACAATTGAATTCAAAGAGCCTATTGAATTGATCTTGAAAGCACACTAATACTAGGTGAGTTGCTATTATGTAAACCAAAGACTTCTTGGACAAGGCGTACTTGATTGTTAGTCAATGTTAATAAGGTGCTTAGAAACCGGTCGTCCTATGATTATCTGACTTTAATGTGACAAGCGATTGAATTCCGGTCTTGTTTAAGCAATATATACAAGTGTGATAGAAATATATATACAAGACATGAAACCAAGGTTAGTAAGCATGATAATATATATGTGCGCCCTTCTCACCTTGTCACTGACAAAAATCAATTGTTAGAATAAACTCAAAGGAATCGCCTTTCGATTGAATTGCTAATTGAGACAACAACAGCGTTAGTATGACAATAATAATATGAATAATAATAAAGAAAACCAAGAAAACCATGGAAACAATGAAAATATTAAGAAAAACATAATTTACATGAACGATTAAGAGGTGAGTTTTCATTGTTTTAATTGAATTAAAACTCATAACATGGTTAGTCAAATTAAAGTGACAAAAAGAATTAAAAAAGAGTGAAAAGAGAGTTTTTGGTGAGTAATCTCAGATTTATACCCTTATTTCGCTTGTTGATTCGAAAGAGAATCGATGCTTTGAATCGAATACGAATGTGTTTTGAGTGTTTTGAGGGAGGAATAGATTTGTCTCGTGACTTGTGTCTGTGAAGTGTGTCTCGGAGGTATGAAGTTGTGAAGCTCCCCCGGACCGAGCAAGGCAAGGGAGTATTTTAGGCACGAGGCAAAAACGAAGTACAAAACCCTGCGTATATACGCTCAGTGATGAGCGTATATACGCAGGTGGGAGCGTTATATACGCTAACCTCAGCGTATATACGCTCCATCACTTTCCATATGGTTTTGGCAATTCGTATGTATGTGTTGAGCGTATATACGCAGCATGTGAGCGTATATACGCTCAATCATCTGCGTATATAGCTCAACGATCTCGTATATACTTTCCAAAACCTCGAAATATTTCGATTTCCTCCGATTTTATTCGTTATTTCCTTGATTCGACGCACCTAGACACCATTGCTCTCCAAGCAAGGATTCTAGAATGTTCTAGAAGGTTCACGTATTTCGGAGTATTTTCTAATTATTCACGTATTTCTGCGTATTCTGCGTATTTAAACATTGCAAATTCATAGAAATCATAGAAAAAATCAGAAAAATAATTTAAAAATATTGGCGGATCAGAAAAATGTGACGCATGATGGAAAACAAAAAGCACGAGATCGCCAGCGTAATTTGTTTGAAAACCTTTGAAACCCTTTGAGTTTATCGAGAAAACCGAAAGAAAATATGTTTGCCTTGTAAGTGACCTTTGCTCAATAGTTCCGAGTACGACCTCACGTATTTCCAATTTCGTGAGTTCAAAGCATCTTTTCTGAGTCGAAACAAAGCGAGACGCGGTATGTTTCATCACGGATTACTCATTTGGGGAGACACATTTTCAGGTGTCTGCGAAGCCCCCACTTTGACTGAGTTTGAAGAGACGATAGTTTCGTAAGACGGTCAAAGTATTCGATTCGGCGGAGAGCAACTCAAGACGTTCTGCGACTTGAGTTACCCTTTTTCGCGTACCTGCAAAAAAAGGTTAGTTTTACCTGTAGCCGTGTCCCATGCGTTCGATGTGCTTGTATGTGTCTGAGTCCTTGAGCGGTTCTTTCCCGTTCGGCCGACTGGGAGAAATGCAGGTGCGTCCATGCTTTCCGAAGAAATGAGCATTGACTTGAAATGATAGCCCTAATTCAGGATTAAGGACTACCTTGGTGACGATAGGTCTGTTTTTATGTCTAGCGAAATTTGCATGCAATGTTGACTTGTAACTTGTGACCTTGATATTGAGAGAGAGGCAAGGGTCATTGATTTGAAAGAGTCTTGAATTTGGAAGGGCTTGTCTAGGTCTGGTTCTAGACATAGTTTGCAAGAGTCATTGAATTTGAAGGGTCTGTCTAGGTCTAGTTTTAGACTGATTTGGGAGAGCCTTTTGAATTTAAAGAGTCTTGTCTAGGTCTGGTTTGACATGGTTTGAGAGGTCATTGAATTGAAAGTGCTTGTCTAGGTCTGGTTCAAGACATGGTTTGAGAGAGTATTGAATTTGAAAGTGGCTTGTCTAGGTCTGGTTCAAGACATGATTTGAGAAGTTTGTCTAGGTCTGATTCTAGACATGATTTGAAAGTGACTTTGAATTTGAAAGAGTCCAGTCTAGGTCTGGCTCTAGACATGAAAGGAGATACTAGAGTCTGATCCAAGTGCAAGTGCCAATTGAAGAGGTCATTTGAGAGTGACTTAGAGAAAGGTGACATTTGGACGAGACCATGGGTTGACTCGTGACTTGACAGTGACTTTGATTGGAAGAGACAGGGTCCAAAAGTGATTTTAGGATTTTCATTGATAGCGAAGACTCGAACACGTAATAGGGTAGGAGACAAGAGCCCCCAACTGGAATTAAGGGGCATGATGACAACGAGCCCCAGCGAGACTTTGAGACACGTGGTTTACGGCTTAGAGTCACATAGGGAAGGTAGATAGATTGTATGGGATGTTCCCCAAAAGATGTACTACCAAAGGTCAGGTGGCTTTACTTCTTTGGGATTGAGTCAATGAGTCTTGAAGGTGACCAAAGAATGAGCTATGGTTCGAGAAATAAAAAGGGTAAATTTGTGGCTAGGGTCAAAGATGTGGCTAGATACGAGGTTGGCTAATGATGTTGGTTCAAGTATGAGTCTATGTCAGGTTCTAGATTGGCAAAATTTTCAAATTCTTAGCAAGTCAAAGCACTCAGAAGGCCTAAATGATTTAATGTTAATGCTGATGCGGTCGAACCTCGAGAAGAGGCTTCCTACGTATCTACTTGAGATCAGACCAACGTAGTTCTGATGATGATTTGAAAATGCCTCGTGTGAGAGGGCTTTGTGGTTGTAATGAGGCTGTGGTTTAAGGGTTGAAAAAGGCTTGATGAAGTGACCACGGTGCGCAGTGTGCTTTTTGACTCTGCTTTTATTTGATCTGGGCTTTGAGCTTTGATTGCATTGGATGATGACTGTCATTAATCTTTGATTTTTGCTTTTTCTTTTGCCCATTTTTCTTTTTTTTCTTTTCTTTCTTTTGCACGTGTCTTTTCCTACGCATTGTTTGGTCCAAGGGTTAGGTAGATGGGGTGATGAAAGAAAGATAGGCTAATTGATAGTGTTTGTGGTCAAAAGGTTGCAAGGGTTTTTTGATTTGATGTGACAAAGGGAATGGAAGGGGGTCTTTAGTGGAGCTGTGAAAGAAGGCCTCTCTGGGGCTTGTTCAAATTAAATAATTGAATCAGCATTAGATTAAACCAATTGTGGCAATGAGTGTTTGGACTTGCATAGAATTAGAAAATAATTCCAAACAAATGAATCATTTATTGATGAAAGAAAACTTGAAATACATGGCTTATTTCAAAAGACTACATAGACTCAAAGAAAGTGAATTGAAACGAATATAATGCTAGGACTAGGACTCGATGACTCAATTCTAGAAGGCCGCATGGATCATTAACCCACGCCTTGGGGTGACATGGTTTAGCAAGTGGGTTGGTTTGGATGTTGATCTTATCCTTCGCGCTGGAGGGACTGGGAGACGACCATCTTCAACCATGTCTTGATCCTGTGCTTCAACGATGCAATTCTCAGTGGTGTGACCTCCTTGGTGGAACTTGCAATAGGCATTGGATTCCAATTCCTAGATTTCTTATCATCTGAAGGGTTGGAGTGGGTCCAATAGGAGCAAGTGCACCTTTGCAGTAAGTCTATCAAAGGCTGCTCATAAGTCATACCAATTGAAGAAATGTCCTTGTGGTCCTCAGGGCCCGTTGTTGAAAGAGCGGATGGTTGAGAGTTGTCATTTGTAATGTGGCTGACTTGATCAGTGTTGGAAAAGAGGAGCCCTTTCTTGTTAAAGCCCCCACCGTTACCCTTGACTTCTGGGTTTGAACATTTCCTCTACTAGGAGGCAACTTGTAGAGGCAGTAAATGAATCAATGGGTTGAAACTTGAGTGGCTCTCGATTACTTGGGCTGAGGTTCTGTGACCATGCGAATTAGATCTTCCTCATTCGTCGATTGGTCATTTGAGGGCTTTCTCCTCCTCTATTAAGAAAAGTAGAGAATTTTCTCTCTCACCTTGCTTGGTGGCCTTATTCACGGAGACCGACAGGAAGCTGGGAATTGTACCTGTACTGCTTTAGGAACTCGTGTTTGATTATTTCCCATCATCGAGCTTGGCTGGATTCGGGTTTTGAACCACCTGGAATGGATGGGTGTCCAAAGTAAGGGAACACGAAGTGAATAGTCTTTGCTCATTCCTTTAAGGAATTGAGATATTGAAAGTGGGAGGTGGTTCTAGATCTTCAGTTCCTTGAACTTGGGCAAATCAGTGATGACAACTTCTTAGGAAGCTGGCCCTTAATCTCATATCAGCAACACGAGGCCCTTGAACTGAATTTTTCGGACATTCTCTTGACCAACTCTTCAAGTTGCTCCACCTTTTTCCGTCTCAGTCTTCGGAGGAGGGAGTGGTGTCTCAGCACGTCTTCTTCCTCCCCGTCAGACTCGAGAGTTTTTCCTGGGTTCTTTTCTTTCAGCTCCCCAATGCTCTTTTCTTGGGCATCAAGGCGAGAATTCACAGACTCGAGCTTTTCTAGAATAGCGTTAAGCTGTTGTTCGATGTTTGCCATGGAAGTGTCTTGGTGATCAGGAGCGCGTCGGGTTTGGCTTCTTGTTACTCTTCTAGGCCCCAGAGACAAGTTGCGAATCTTTGCTATTTGCTGAAATCAAGAATTACACTTTAGAACCAGAAACAAGATTGGTCTACTTGAAAACTCTTAAGAAACCTAACTCAGTCTTGAGGTTTGGACTTAAGGACTGAACTCAGAGAGACTTGGTGGGCTAGACCTAAATCTGATTTAAGGCGCTAGACTGAGAAAGATTCTAACCTAAGATGGGCCTATTTCAGATTGAAGTCTTATGACCTACGCACTTGAAATTGAATGGGCCTAGGGTGAGTCTATGATCGACCTAGTTCAGTTTTAGGTTCTTAGATTGAGGTTGAGCGAACTAATTTAGATTCAAGGCTCTTGGTTGAAATTGAATTGAACCTAATAAGATTTAAGGTTTTTGAATTGGAATTGAATTGAACCTAATTCAGTTTAAGGTTCAAAAGGTCGAATCTAAGTCAGATTTAACTCTTGGATTGGAATCGAACCTAAGTCAGATTCTAGTCGAATGGAGTTTGAAATTGAATTGGATTGGAATGGGCCTAATGGATCGTCAAACTTCATGTCTTGAACCATAGATTAAGGGACTGGGCTTAGTTAAGAAATTGCTGAACAAAGAGTCACAAGTTAACGCACATTGATTGAAACACAAAACCAATTTATTCACTTAAGGTCAGGATCTAAGAGATATAAGTCAGCTGGTTAAGTCTGATAGTGTACCATGCCTAAAAGTAGAGCTGGGTCCAATTTCACCACACAATATTGGTGATGTATGGCGAGATACCCCTTATATGCAGCATCTCGTAACACGTGCATACGGGCATGGGCGGGATAGGACTTACTTAGCCATGTGATCAATTAACCATGCACCAAGATAATCCCCCTTAGGTGATTCGAGCATAGAATTGCCCATATTGAGACCAAGGTGACTAGGAAATGGCCCTATTCGAAGGGTCACAAGCAAAATTCAATTGATTATGAATATGAAACTACAGATATCAAGTCGTCCACTCACAAATGGTGATTCTCCAGTGAAGTCGCCAAAAACTGTAGGGCTTGCCCCGCCTTAGGAGGGCGTGACCTCAGCTTAGTGTCATGAGTTGAGCCATGGAACCGCATGTGAATGCGTTGGGTGTGTCGTCGAATTGAGGGGATCGCCACCGTGCCTATATAGGTTATTCACGGACGCCCGAAACATTGGGAAATCAATGGCCCCACGTCAATCAAGTAACCAGTCGTGGGTTGGGGCATGGTACGAATCAGATCTGTAACCCAATTCGCCGCATGTAGCGGCCTCTATCGGTCTCATTGTAGTTCCATAAATCATAACAATTGAATTCAAAGAGCCATTGAATTGATCTTGAAAGCAACTAATTACTAGGTGAGTTGCTATTATGTACAACCAAAGACTTCTACAATGGAAAGGCGATCACTTGATTGTTAGTCAATGTTAATAAGGTGCTTAGAAACCGGTGCTTCCATGATTATCTGACTTTAATTGTGACAAGCGATTGAATTTCGGTCTTTTAAGCAATATATACAAGTGTGATAGAATATATATATACAAGACTGAAAACCAAGGTAGTAAGCATGATAATATATATGTGCGCCTTCTCACCTTGTCACTGCAACAATCAATTGTTAGAATAAAACTCAAAGGAATCGCCTTTCGATTGAATTGCTAATTGAGACAAACAAACGCGTTAGTATTGACAATAAAAATATGAATAATAAATGAAACCAAGAAAACCATGGAACAATGAAAATATTAGAAAAACCTACTATTACATGAACGATTAAGAGGTGAGTTTCTACATATTGTTTTAATTGAATTAAAACTCATAACAATGGTTGTCAAATTAAAAGTGACAAAAGATTAGAAAGAGTGAAAGAGAGGTTTTGGTGAGTAATCTCAGATTTTACCTTATTTCGCTTGTTGATTCGAAAGAGAATCGATGCTTTGATCGAATTACGAATGTGTTTTGAGTGTTTGAGGGAGAGATAGATGTGTCTCGTGACTTGTGTCTGTGAAGTGTGTCTCGGAGGTATGAAGTTGTGAAGCTCCCCCGGACTGAGCAAGGCAAGGGAGTATTTATAGGCACGAGGCAAAACGAAGTACAAAACCCTGCGTATATACGCTCAGGATGAGTTATACGCTGGTGGGGAGCGTATATACGCTCAACTCAGCGTATATACGCTCCATCATTCATATGGTTTGGCAAATTCGTATGTATGTGTGAGCGTTATGCGCACATGTGAGCGTATATATGCTCTGGTGAGCGTATATACGCTCATCATCTGCGTATATAGCTAACGATCTCGTATATACTTTCCAAAACCTCGAAATATTCGATTTCCTCCGTTTTTTTCGGATTTCCCTTGATTCGACGCACCTAGACCCCTTGCTCTCCAAGCAAGGATTTCAGAATGTTCTAGAAGGTTCCACGTATTTCCGGATTATTTCTAATTATTCACGTTTTTTCTGCGTATTCTGCGTATTTAAACATTGCAATTCATAGAAATCAATAGAAAAATCAGAAAAATAATTTAAAATATTGGCGGATTCAGAAAAATGTGACGGACATGATGGAAACAAAACAAGAATCGCCAGCGTAATTGTTTGAAAACCTTTGAAAACTTTGAGTTTATCGAGAAACCGAAAGAAATATGTTTGCCTTGTAAGTGACCTTTGCTCAATAGTTCTGAGTACGACCTCACGTATTTCAACTTTCGTGAGTTCAAAGCATTTTTTCTGAGTCGAAACAAACCGAAGACGCGGTATGTTTCATCACGGATTACTCATTTGGGGAGACACATTTCAGTGGTCTACAGTAACTGTATGAATTAACTGAACTGTATCAAACTGAAACTGAATTAAATGATAATATAAAACAAACTAAACTGTAACTGAACTGAACAAACTGAACTAAATATACCGTTTGAAAACTGAAATTAACTGTTAACATAAATAACTGAAATTAACTGAACTGAAGTTAAACTGAAATTGAGACTAACTGAACTGAGATTAACTGAAACTGAACGTAACTAAACTGGAAGCAACTGAAACAGTAATCAACTGAACAAAATAAACGAACCGAACTTAACCGAAATGAAATCAATTGAACTGAAAAAAATTACCGAAATAAACTGAAACTAATTTGAAACGAAACTGAATCAACTGAAATAAACTAGATAATTAAATAAACAAATTATTTGAATCTTAATTTCAACGATTATTATCTTCTATGTATTGTACAAATTAATTTGTAAAAGTTATGGATCAATAGACTACCTTGATGACATGACATTAGCTTTTCCTCCAATGTTAAAAGCATTTTCCCTCCATTCTAAAGGCATTTGCATAAGTAGCATGGATTGATGACATGATATTAGTTTTTGCCATTGATTAGTAGTCTTTGGATCATTGACATGACATTAGTTTTTTCATGGATTAGTTAGTTTTGGATCATTGACATGGCATTGTATGTTACCTTATTTCTGTGGATAGTAATTATATTAGAAATACTAGATTTTTATGTTATTATTGTATTATTGAGTGATATTTATTTAGTTTTAAAAGTATCATGTATTCCATAGTTTAATCTATTTCTATTTTATTATTATGTGTGCATTTACTACTTGTAAAAAATAGAGATAATGTATGTATTGCATTTTTGATTTGGTTTCATGAAACATTACTGTTATGATAAATATATAAATTAAATTAGATATAGTTTATTAGTGTTCTTAAACTCGTTTAAAATCAAATATATTAACGTAGATAGTTTAAAAGGTTAACTAGCTATGATTGATAACTAAGATAGAGTTGGTTAATTGAACTAGTTTTATATTGTTATTGGTATTTATATGGTTTTTTGTCCATAACTACTTAGTTACACACTTTTTTGCAAATACTTACTATATTAGAAACCTTAGACATAACTACTTAAATTTCCATTTTGTTGTGACCACTACCTTTGTTTCATTTTTCGGCGTTGACTTTGGTTTACCGGTCATCAAGGGCACGTGAGATGCACGTGATCTCATTTTTTGCCATTTTTTCGATTTTCCTTCCCTTTTCCCTCCATTCCTCTCTTTTATTTCCAATTCAATCCACTTAAATTTGATTTTACTTTCAAAGGTATACTGAAATTTGAGGCATGGAGGGAAGGAATCGAAAAAATTGGCAAAAAACGATTTTTCGTGTTAACCCTATGTGTGCAAGTTATTAGGCGATTGTTTAACAAAAATAGATGCAAGTAGGACTAATTTTTAGGGTGATCTCTTTGTTTTAATTCCATGTTCAGGTATGTAGATACCTATATTTGTCCCCCATTATGGTCCCATGATTTACTCTATCGATAGTTAATTGGTCAGATTTCTTAAAAAGGTCTGAGATTCTTAAATAGACTTTAGACCCACCCTTAAACCTATATCCTTTTAACTAGGCCTAGCTATTTCTTTAACCAAGCCACAATTATATCCACTAGGTAAGCCTAAACCTTAAACTAATGAATAAGTCAAATCCCTATGCAAACCATTTCACGTAAAGCCCATGCAAAACAAAGCCCACACGCACAAACCCACACCACACGGTTTCCATTTCACGCTAATTTAAACCCAACTTCTTTACCCTAATCCTCCCTATTTAAACCCCCTTAAATCAGCCATCATCATCATCATCATCAAGAAAACCCACAAAAACCCTCAAAATCACGCAGCAAAACAACCCCTAAACTGCTGCAAATTCAGCCGCATCGCTCAGCCAAAACAACCCTCAAAACATCTCCGTTTCCGCCCCTAAACACAGCAACTAAGCACCTCTCTAATCACCCATTGAAGATACTCTTCTTCAACCCCAAATCGCAGCAAAGCAATACTCAAAATCATGCCATTTGAATATGCATTTTCAATTTTTGCAAGTGAATTGGGGCTTTCTCCCTTGCTTTTGTATGCTTGAAATTGTTGAATGCTTTGGATTATTCAAGMTTATGAGAGTCTTTTGCAACTTGTTTCATCAAATTTGGTGCAAATTTGAATGAGTTATGCCATTGTAAGCTTACTATTTGAAGAAGATGATGAATAGTAGCTTGCCGTGCCCGTGTCTTGTTGAATTATGCATATACCTTGTTTATTCTTGCTTGTTCATGATAGAATAAACCTTTCCATGGCTATTTGGAACAATGTGAATGCCCATGTATGATTTCACCATTGTAAGTAGCTTAGAGCTTGAAAAAGTACTTATTGATGGTGATTACTTGCTAAATCGGGGATTATGGCGTATGAGTGATCGTATACACCTTCTTGAAATCCTCGCCGCATATAGAATTGGTGAGTGGAATTGTGCATTCCGCTAGGCATGTATATTCACTTAGGAGAAGAATTGCTTTTTCCCGCCTTTCTAGTTGCTTGCCTATTGTTCCGACTGCCAGGAAATTGTGCATTTCCTTTGACCATGGTTGTTTGTGTTGGTTAGCTGTAAGCCCTCGGAAGGCCTTTTTCTTATATGTGAGATGCTCATTTTTAGCCGTTATACTGCCCGTTTGTTTTTTGAGTCTTTGTTCTATTCTGCTTATAGCATGCAAGTACGAAGAGGAAAACAAGTGCGCAGTTCTCGCCAGAGATGGAGGGTGACTGATTGGGATAACTCTAAGTTATGCTGCTCCCCTGATTACAACATTTCTTTTCGTTCGAGGAATGTAAGGGTATGTTGCTTTCACTTGTCTCGTTATCTTTTGTTTTGCCTCGTTTGCTAAGTTTTATACCCGGACGTACGGGACCTCTCATACGATTGGTAATCTCTTCCGTAGAGAGTTCTTCGAGCGTCGTAGAGGAGTATGGAACATCCTCRGGCGATGTGGCTTTCAAGATTTCGTTCTTAACCTGACTAGTAAGTCATATTCGCTTGCTCCTAGGATTTCGGTGTTCGGCCTGATGRAGTGGTTCTGGGATACCACGAACACCTTTCACTTCCCGTGGGGGGAAATGGCAATGACCCCCTACGACTTTGCTATGCTGACCGGGCTTGCTGTCACTGATAAGCTTTTCCCTTTAGATAATGAGATCAGGCCTTTTGATCCTCGTTTGGATGAGTGGCTGGGTCCGATTGCTTCCCACCAACGAGCTGAGAGTGTGGATAACCGAGCATCATAGAGCGTGCTCATGGAGGCTCTAGAGCTGGCATACACCACTGATAAGCAATCAGCCAGGATCTTTATCTTGGTGATGCTTTGCACGACGTTGTGTCCTGATAAGGGCACGGGAAGCAGAGTTCAACTATGCTTTCTTCCCATTCTAGAGGATCTTTCTGTTGTTTCCTCATATGACTGGGGCAGATTTGGCTATGCTACTTTGATGCATTTTATGAGGTTATATATACTGGCGTCAGGTGGATGTCACTGCGATCCCTGCATTGGCTGACTGCTGGAGAGTGCTCGAGGTAATTTTCTTTGACTATTACCGCCTTGTTTGCATTAGATTTGCCTCTATTKCCTGACCCAATTAGTTGTACTTGCTGTTCTGGGCTTACAAGTACWTTCCACGTATGGGTTTGGTGCCTAGGTTGGACCCTCATGCACAGCCTGCTAGATGGCCTATGATGATGCGGTGGATGCCCCCAGAAACTCCGTCTTGGACTGGTGGGCTCCAACAGCCGAGGAGGATTTTTCGCTGCCTGAACTAGGGGTGAGCAAAGGTCCGGTCTGGACCTGAAATCGGACCGGACCGGACAGCCGATTCCGGTCCAGGTCCAGGTCCAAAGAAAATAGGAGAGTCGGTCTTCCGGTCCGGTTCGGTCCAAAACCGTGGTTTTCAAGTTCGGATCGGTGGAATTATTAATTTTCTTTTTAAATTTCCTATTCTATCCTATTTTTCATTATTCCTAATTTCCTATCATTCTCACACTCTCACACCAAAATCGCAGCTCCCCCCCACAACCCTACTCTACGATGTCTCCTTCCTCGCAGGCCCACGACCCTACCTCGCCGGCGTCACTCTTCGCTCCTCGCAGGCTCGCAGCCCTCTTGACACTCCTCGCAATCTCATAGCCCACTGTTTTCTCCAAGCAAGAGTTTAACCCACTATTGCTTGCCGCCGCTGTCCACGCGCAGAATGCGGCAGCGCGCACAGCCCTCGTAGACCACCCAACCCATTCTTCTCCTGCTTTAGGTATTTTTCAATTTTTCAGCCTTAATTTTACTAAGAAATTTAATTATTTTAATTTGTTGTTGTTTTATTTGATTGGGTATTTGAATTTGTGGGAATTTCTGATTTTCAATTTCAGCCTTAATTTTCAGCCTAAATTTGTTTTATTTTTAATTTTTGATTCTGCCTTAATGCTTTGTTATTTAGTTTATTTTATTTTTTGATTATGCCTTGTATTCACTTGAAAATATTGATTTTTTTTTAAGTTCTTGATATATTGGAATTGTTAATTTTATTAAATTTATGGCAGAAACATATGCTGTTCTCATATAAAGGCATTTACATATGAAGTCATTAACCACTCCAACGAATATCATCAAATTTAAGTCTGATTATTTTTTTTTGCCAATTTTATTAACATATGAAATCAGTAACTTGTCATTTGTGAAGTTGTGTTGAAATATTGTTGTTACTTGTTAGTTCATGATATATAAGATGAATTGGAATTGTTATGCACTTGTGTAACGTGTTCCTTGTTTTTATTTATAGTTGATTGAGTAGTCGAGAGGTTTGACAAAATAAGACGTAATCAATAACCAAATACGACAACGTTACCGGACTCATTAGTCCACCAATGTAAGTTTATGCAAGAAGTTATGGTTAGAATTTATTTAACCTTTTTGTCACATAAAGTTTGACATACATCTTGTTTTTGTAGATGGTGAGCTCTTGATCCATAAGGCTCGTTGGTTCTTTTTCTGATGGAACGTACACCACAATGTCCGATGCTACTACTCAAACCAAGCTTGACGAAATAAGAAAGACATTGCCTCTGGACAAGAAACTTATGGAAGGACGTCGATACTCTAGTAGAAACAAATCCAAGAAGAAGGCAACATATTGGACTACTACATTGAGTATTGGGTCGATGAGATAGAGGTTCGCGCTGAATGTAAGTATTGTGATAAAACTTTTGATGCTGATGGTAATATTAATGGTTTAAAGAATGTGAAAACATGCGGAGAAATGTATTAATAATCCGTTTGCGAAAGATAAGGATAAAGGGAGTGGGAAACAAACTGAATTACACTCATTTCATTGCGGGGTTATGGGACAAGGATAGTGAATCGATAGTATGGGACTATTAATTCTAAGGATATGAGAAAAGCATGTGTTTTGTATGATTATTATGGAGGAGCTTCCATTTGGCAGTGAAAAGGTAAGGGTTAAGGATTTATGAAAGTGCTATGCCTATATTTACATTCCATCAAGGTTCACCATGTGCTCGTGATTATGTTACAACTTTATTGCCATTGAAAAGGCAAATTTAAAAGAAGATTTAAAGATTGTCCAAAGAATTTGTGTAATAACGAACACTGGACTTCAATTCAAAGAATTAATTACATGTGTCTCACTGCTCATTATATAGATGTTGATTGGAAATTGAATAAAATGATAATAAATTTTTGTCCAATTTCTAATCATAAAGGTGAAGCTATTGGGAAAGCAGTTGAGGCATGTTTGGWGTCATGGGGTATTAAGGATAAGCTTCTAAMAGTTACAGTTGACAATGCTAGCTCAAATGATGTAGGTTGTGTCCATCTAAAGAAAATGGTTGAAAGAACTGGAACTGTTAGTAAAGGGAAGTTTCTACATGTCAGATGCATTGCGCATATTGTTAATCTTATTGTGTGGGATGGTATYAGGGAACATGGTGTGTGCATTGATAGAGTTAGGAATGTTGTGAAGTTCATCAAAAATTCTCCGGCAAGAATTGCTAGGTTCAAAGACCTAAGTCAAAAGGCTAATGTTGATAGTAAAGCATCCYTATCATTTGATGTTCCCACTCGTTGGAATTCMACTTATACAATGTTAGATACCGCATTGAAATTTCAATGTGTGCTTAGTGGTATAAATGTTCCTGAAAGCTCCAATGACAATGAAAAACCACTTGATAATGATGATTGAAAAAATGTGGAGAGATTAGTCTGGTTTTTGAAGGGATTTTACCTTTTAACTCGTCGTATATCTGGTTCTTACTACGCAACAAGTAATAAAGGTTTGCTTGAGATTGCGGCAATTTATGATATGTTAAATAAATGGGAGAAAAGTGCTGATTTTAACTTTTAATGCATTGCCATTTCAATGAAAAAGAAGTTTGATAAGTATTGGGGGAATATTGAGAAGATTAATATGTTCATTTATGTTGCTGTGGTTCTTAATCCACATTCTAAAATATGTTCATTGACTACTCGAAAACCATCAAAGATAAGGCTAGGATAATAAAGGGAATAAGTGGATATGTGAATACTTAGTTTGATAGATACATAAATGAATAATTAGGAGTGGAAGAAGAAGACATGGATCCTTTGGCTTGGTGGGGTTTTAATGGACATCGTTTTCCAATTGTATCRCGTATGGCACGTGATATATTGGCTATCCVTTTGTCAACCGTTGCATCGGAATCGGCTTTYAGTGCKGGAGGTCGATGTCTTGATCCATTTAGAAGTTCATTGACTCCTAAGGTAATAAATTAAATACTCTTGTCTTTTTTTGTATCAAATACGTAATAATTTTAAAAAACCTCATTTATATCTTTGATTCTTTTATGTGTTGTATTGCATATTGTTCAAGATGGTTCAAGCTTTAATATGTACACAAGATTGGCTTAGAASAAGGAAGGGAGCATCGGGAGTCGAAGTGGAAGAAAACATTAAAGAATTGGAAGAAATTGAGAAAGGTRTTGTTTTACATTACTTGTGTTSAATTATATTTTTAAGTYAAAGTTTTMAATTTTTATGTTTCTAATATATTTTGTTTTTGTTTTTTTGAATAGATGTATCATGTATTGATTTGGAGGATGATGTTGTGTTTGTGGACACATTGTTTTGAAGAAGAAGAAGAAAAAGATGCTATTATATATGTCTTTAGTTATGCTTTTATATTAGTGGGATTGAAATTTGTGTGTTATTGTGTATGTGTTAATACTTACAAGTGGTGAACTTCTAAAGTTGTAATGTAGTTGGAACTTGGAACTTGGAAGTATTTGAGAACTTTGATTTTTGTAATCGTTACTAATTAGATCGTATGTCGTTAATTTGGACCCTAAGTTATTATATTTGAAGCATAAGCCTCTAAAGTAAGTTAGTAACAGGTCCAACCGGTCCGACAAATTTTTTGTTGATTTTTTAATTAAAAGAGTAAAAAAAAACAAGTCTAACAGGTCCAGACCTGGACCAAACCTGAATTTTCAGGTCTGGTTTAGGTCCACGATTTTTAGAAATTTCGGTCCGCCGGTCCATTGGGTCCCGGTCCGGTCCGGACCGGTGCTCAGCCCTAGCCTGAACCCAGCTGATGTGAGTTTTGCTGTCTTTTACTTGTATGCTCTCATTGAATGCTCTGTGATTTTGAACACATTTTATTGTAGGTAGAGTGGCACCCATGGAGGCGAGTGGGGAATGCGAGACCGAGGAGGTTCGCTGTAGCGGCTGAACTTGCCAAGAGGCAATGTCTTTTCTAGGGACCTCAAGGGCCT
>SNQN01011783.1:2232-17889 GCA_008642245.1 Bassia scoparia | reverse complement strand
CGAACAAAATCTCACTGCATCTATTTGTGTTTATAAAGTGAAACCCAAGTATTCTTGAAAAATCATCTACTATTGTCACAACATGTTACATCTTGTCATGAGCTGAGATACATGATATGACCCCCAAAAAAAACATCTACATGATCTGTTCAAAACACTTAGCCAATCTATAAGAAAATACTTATAGAAAAACAATTTAACTGCACTGATTAGCAGCTGGACACACTTGACAAATGAAGTCCACTTTATTATCACACATACAAACACTACAGTTGCACACTAAGAAAAAGGAAGAAATACAACCACAACTAAAAAAAAAAAAAATGACAAAACAAAAGACTATAATAATAAAATATAAAAATAATAAGAGATACTGAAAATAAAAAAGATGAATAGACAAATATAAGAAAAAATAATTAATGAAAAATAGGGGAAACACCATAATATTCGCATAAATACAATCTTGTAAAGCCAAAAATAAAAAACAAAAAAATAAAAAAACAATAAATAAAAAATAAGACATACAACAAAAAAAAAAGAAAAAAAAAAAAAAACTGAAAAATAATTCGACAAACACAAAAAAACCAACTAGAAATACAACATGAATAGAAGAGAACATTTACCCCATAAATCCAATAAGAACAGAACATTCAAACAATAATAATCAAACATAAATCACAAAGACACATGAGAAAATAATATAAAACAATAGAAAATATCAAGACATGAAAAATAACCATATCATTCAAAAGCAACAAAAAATCATTACAAAAATAATAGCAACAAAATGACCAAACAAAAAAAAATGAATATATAATAATAACACACTTTAAAATCAAACACTACTGAAAAAACATAGTAAAATACATATTCTCAACCCACAACATAATTGACTAAAAAAAAAAATATATATCAAAAAAAAAAAAAAAAAAAATAGACCCAATAACCATAACAATAAAATAGTAGAAAAATTAAAGTAGTCAAAGAAAAACACCACATAGTCAATAATAAATATCACACAAAGAGAACAGAAAAAAAAAAAGACAAAAAGAAAAAAAAGATGCAAAAAGAAAACTAATATGAAAATACATAAGAGAAAATATTAACAACTAACATACGAATGACAAAAAAGCAAAAAAATGCCCAAGTATAACAACTAATAATTAATGAACATATAAAAAAAAAAAAAAAAAGAAAAAAAGAAAACAACAGAAGATTAAAAAAAAAGCTGCAAAGTTTCCATGCATTATGCTTGGACAAGAGTGAACAGAGTTGCTGAACTGATACTTGTTGATGGAAGAATTTAGAATTGAGAGGCATAGATGCCAAGCAGAGATCAGATTGAGACGACGGACCAATGGTTCCTGAAAATCTATTCATCATTGTCAGTAGATTAAACATATGACAAACTTCATTGTCTTTTTTCCAATAGGTTGTCATACACCATGCAATTTTGTCAACATCTGTCAAATTGTGTGACCTGTCATCTTACAATGATTCACAAACAACAAGCAGATTGGATCTTTTATTCCCATACTCTTAAGTGTGGCAGCTTGATAGACAGGCTTGTTATAACCAGTCTCTCATTTGAACTTCAAACTGAGTCAAACAACAAACAGCAAGTACCTTCAGTAGAAGAAGCCTACAATGTTCACTTCTTTATGTGCCTCTTCCTTGACCATGCCTCCACATACAAGTTTATATGCACCACCAAAGTTGAGATCAAGCCAATATCATCATAGTATATTTTCCTTGCCTGAATATAATTCATCATTCACCTTCAGTCAAAAACAATCAATCCACCCTTCTATGAACAGAACAGCCAAAGTTTGTCCAGTGTTGTCCCTTTCATCCCCAAAATTGCTTGTAATTTGTGTAAATTCAGATTGGAAATCATATGCCTTTTCAGTGTAAAGAAGTTTCCTCTGAAGAGAAATAACAGTGTACTAAAGGTTGGCCAAACCTTTCTTTGAGATCTTCCAAAACATCATAAGCAGTCTCTTGAACCTGACCACTCATCTACAACCTTATCAACAGAAGCACAATAGCAACTTATTAACTCATCATTACACCTACACCCAGACCTTTATAAGTAGGATCTTCACAGTGCTTACGCAAAGTGCCATCCACAAAACCTAGCTTATCATTGGTTGAAGATCTTAACAAGCTGACTCTCCCAATCAGATAAAAACCAGTCCACTAAAAAATCTCATTCACTAGCTAGCAAGAAGCCAATCAGAAGGGTTTATCACAAATAAGGACACCAAAAAACCAGTTGTAGGATCAAGAGGAGGTGATATTATTCAGGGCTACATGATGATTAGTGTAGTTCAGACATGTTTTAGTGAAAAAAGAAGAATAGAAGTGAAATTATGTAATCAGGCAATGAATTAAGAATATGAAAGCCATTATAGCAAAAGGAGAGATTATGACAAGAATTAAAGCAAAAAAACGAACCAAATGAAGAAAGAAAAAAGAAATATAGGAAGAAAGAAAAAGAAATGAAAAGAAGAAAGAAAAGAAAGAAAGAACGAAAGAAAAGAAAGAAAGAAAAAAGAATCGAGCATATAATAAATGTGATTGCAAGCCAAGAAAGCAGGAAAAAAATCACCACTCCAGAATGATAATCGAAGAAAATGAGCATGAAAAACAGAGGATGAACAAAAGAAAAACGTATATTGATCAGAAGCAAAAATATGCAAACACCTGAGCTGCATAGACGAAACCTCACATCACAGATGATGAAGCAGAGCAATATCTTGAGTGAGAAAAAGCAAAGTTCGCAGAAAACTCCAGAAAATGATACTTGACGTGGTTGCACCACAACCAAATCATAAAATACTCCCAACAATTCCCAGAATCAGCCACAATTTCGAAAATTGAAGAGAATAATGAGATGCAAATCATCAACCAGAGATTCTGCAAATGCGAAGAAAATCAGCACAAACAATGATCTAAGGCATGCAAAGAGCATAGGCCTTCTAGTACCCATGTTAAAAAGATTTTGTTGCTTATGCTGCAATTCAGTTTGATTCTAATGTGAAGACAATAAGATGTGATAATGCAAAAGAGCTTACAGAGGGTGATATGTTGAGATTTTATWATGAAAAGGGGATAGTTTTGCAGAAAAGCTGTGCTTCCACACCACAACAAAATGGTGTTGTGGAAAGGAAGCACAGGCATCTCCTTGAAACTGCCAGAAGCTTATACATTCAATCCAAAATCCCAAGTTCTTACTGGAATGAATGTGTGTTAACTGCCACCTATATTATCAATAGACTTCCTTTAAAACCTATACAAAATTGCTCACCCTATGAAAAACTTCACTCTAAACCACCTTCTATTGATCGTTTGAGGGTTTTTGGTTTCCTRTGCTTTGTTGCTACTTTAAAGGGTCACAGAACCAAATTTGAATCTAGAGCTAATCCTTGTGTTTTTTTGGGATATCCACCAAATCAAAAAGCATACAAAGTCTTGGACTTAACCAAACATAAAATCCTTGATTCCAAGGATATAGTGTTTCATGAGAAACACTTCCCTTACCATTTCTCCTCTTCTCCTCTCACTCCTTCCACCTCAACTTTTCCCATTTTTCTTCCAGAATCCACAACTCACATTCATCCCTCTTTCTTTGACTTGCCTGATGTGTTTCAGTTTTCTCATACTGATTCACAAACAATCATAAATTCTCCCTCTCTCACACCTCTAAATCACTCACCATCTCCTTCTGACAGCACCACTTCTCCTTCACCACCTCCTGCTCCTTCACCACCACAGGAACCTAGAAGGTCCACCAAAGCTACTAAAGTTCCTTCCCATCTCTAAGATTTCCATTATTCTCTGCCTTAAACCAAACACAACAAGAATCCGCGTTATTAGCGACGGATTTTACCGACCGTCACGAAAACGGTCGAAAAATAAGATACTACCGACCGTTTTTTATAGGACGCAATTTACCAACCGTTTTTATCGAATTACTGATCGTTTATTAGAACGGACGGAAATTACCGACCGCCAACGTGGTGTTACCGACCGTAGACGGTCGATAATTATATTTTTTWAAAAAAATTCAAACTCGACCACATGGTCGGTTTGTTTATACTTTCACAATTTCACATATTATYAGTAATACGTACTCTCTCTCCTCTCCTCTAATTCTCATTATCTCAACTCTTCTCATCACTCTTTCTCTCTCCTCACTCACGCATCTTCCCACTCTCTCTCTCTCTCTCTCCTCTCCCTCACTCACGCCGCCGCACCTACCAAGCAACCGTCGCCCTCCTAAGCCGCGCCTACCAAGCAACCGCCGCTCTCCTCTCCCTCCCTCACTCTCTCTCTCTCCTCTCCCTCACTCACGCCGCCGCACCTACCAAGCGATCGTCGCCCTCCTAATCCGCGCCCTCTCTCCTCTCTCCTTCTCAGTCAACCTCCTCTCACGCCATTACCACGCCGTCTCCCCCGTCGTTTCCTCGCCGCCGCACCTACCAAGCAACCGCCGCCCTCCTAAACATTATTGATCTAGGGTTTTTTTTCCCTTTTTTTGATTTTTCTTATTTTTTAAAATTTGTTTTCGAATTTCAGAATTTTTGATTTTTCTTGTTTTTCAATTTTTCTGATTTTTCGAATTTTTGATTTTTCTATTTTATCGATTTTTCTTGCCTTTTTTTTCTGATTTTTCTTCTTTTTCTTCTTTTTCAATTTTTCTGATTTTTTTCTAATTCATTAGATCTGGGTTTCAAATTCATGAATTCAATTTTCATTTTGCATTACTAATACTTAGGCTTTTTGTTTTTTCATTTTTCGTTTTTCTTTTTTTTAAAAAAAAAATTCGTTGTTAAAATTCGTTTTTATAGTGGCTTTAATTTCTTTATTCTCGTTTTCATCTATTCTAATTCATTGTATCTGAGTTGTTTTATTTCATTGAAATCCCCCTTCATTTTTTTGTTTAGATCTGCCTATTTTATTATTATATTTTCCAGCATTTCTTTTTTTTTCCCTAAATTTCGAATTTATTTCAACACTTTTGTAGGTTGATTGTTGTTTGTTACTTCCATTCTATGATTGTTGTGTTGTAGTTGATTTAATTTATCTGTGTTAATTTAGTTGTATTAGAGTTGTTGTTCTAGATTTAGTGAATTGTTGTTTAGATTATTTCCTATTTATGTGTTTTATTTCTGATTTTTTGTTTGTTTGTTTTTGTTTCGACATGTTTGAAGGATGAAGATAAGTTGGGCATGAAGAATTCAAGATCTTTATTTGTATTTTGAATAGGCTTTTTTTTGTTCATGTTTTTTTTTATTTAGGCAATTATTTTGTAATTGTAAATTAAATTTTATGTTTAATCAATTATATAATCTCTTATTACATTTTTCATCATGTGATTCTAGTGATGTTTAATGTTTCAATGTTTATCAAACATTAGTTTGTATGATTTTTAGCCAATATTTAGTTTGCAAAATAAATTCCAACAAAATAAAATACACTCGAAACAAAACATAGCAATGGAAAAAAACTGTTCATGATTACCGGACCGCCAACGGTCGATAAAGTTTGCGGTCGGTTAAATATCAGGATTACCCGGCGCTGAGGTCGGTAAACAGTCAACAAACTGAGTTGTTTGACTTTTTACCGACTGTCAAGCAGTCGGTAATCCTGAATTTGACTTTGACTCTGCCAATTGTGTTGCGGTCGTAAAAAATTATCGACCCTAAACAGTTTGGTAAACCTAAAATTACCGACCATACGATGCTGACGTTCGTGTACCGACCCTAAACGGTCGATAAGCTATTTCTGACCGTTTCCGCGTTTTATCGACTGTTTTAGTTTGTTTTCAGACGGTCGGTATTCACTAGTTTTTCTTGTGTGAAAAATGCCAATTTCACTCTCTTGTCTTCTAATCATGGTGCAATTTGGTTCTGTTTCACCCAACTCATGCGCCTTCCTCACTTCTTCTTCTATCCCTCCAGAAACCTCAATCTTACACTGAAGTAGCCACACATAAAGGTTGTGGAGGCAATGAACAAGAACTTAAGGCTTTGCAAGACAATAACACTTGGGATGTAGTTACTTTGTCCTCCTGGAAAAAAGAGCAATTTCTTGCAAATGGGTGTGCAAAAGTAAACTCAATGCTGAATGACTCTTGGATGAGTTCAAAAAGCCAGGACTTGTAGCTGTTGGTCTATACTAAAAATATGGATGACTACTCAGAAACTTTCTCACCAGTTGTGAAAATGTCTACGATTAGAAGTTTGATTGCATGTGTAGCAGCTTCTAATGGGTGGGATTACATCAGCTGGATGTTTAAACAATGCCTTCCTACATGGTGACCCCTACCATGAGAAGTTTTCAAAAAATGCCACCTAGGGGTAATCCAATCCAGACTATGGTCAATATGCAAGCTGAAAAAATCTCTTTATGGGTTAAAATAGGCCAGCAGGCAATGGTTTGCGAAATTGGTTCTTGAGCTTCAACATCAGGGTTTCACACAGTCAAAGAATTCTTTGTTCATTAAAAGGAATGGTGTTGATCTCACTATCACTGCAGTATATGTTGATGACATTATCATCACTGGGACTGATACAAATGYAGTACATGCCCTGAAACAACATCTTAATTTGGTTTTTGGTATTAAAGATTTGGGAAGACTCCATTACTTCCTTGGTTTTGAAGTTGCATATACAAAAGAGGGGATTCTTTTGTCTGATCAAAAATTCACTAAGGAAATCTTGTCAGAAGCTAATGTCAACAAAGTGAAACCTGTGGTCACTCCTTTACCCTTAAACCTCAAGCTTTCAGCTTCATATGGGGACTTGTATCTAAATCCTGAGTTATATAGATGTCTGGTTGGTAAACTCAACTTTTTGACCAATACAAGGCCAGATTTGTCATATTCTGTTCAAGCACTAAGCCAATTTCTACATGAGCCTAGGCTTCCACATTTTCAAGCATTGGAGCATGTCCTGCATTATGTTCATCAAACCAGCTGCCAGAGTATTTTGCTCAAAGGGTCTAATAACCTCAGGTTACAGGCTTTTAGTGACAGTGACTGGGGATCTTGTCCTGACACCAAAAGGTCCATTTTTGGATATGTATTGATGTTGGGATCCTCTCCCATTAGCTGGAAAAGCAAGAAACAACACACTGTCTCCAAATCCTTAGCAGAAGCTGAGTATAGGGCTATGGCAAGTGCAGCCTCTGAAGTCACTTGGATTGTCAGGTTACTAGAAGAATTGGAGATTGAAAAGCTTAAGCCAGTTACTTTTCATTGTGACAACCAAAGTGCACTCTACATAGCAAGAAATCCTGTGTTTCATGAAAGGACTAAGCACATTGAGTTGGACTGCCATTTTACTAGAGTCAAAGTGCTTGAAGGATTGATTCAACTCAGCTATCTTCCTAGTTCTGAGCAGTTAGCTGATGTCCTAACCAAACAATTACCATCCTCTCAATTCAATTCTTTGGTGTGCAAGTTGGGCATTGCTAACCACTCCCCAACTTGAGAGGGGGTGTTGGACTTCCTATGTTTAGCTTCTATTACTCACTTAGTGGTTTTGTAATATTAGCTTTTACCTCAGGATTTTATACTAGCTATTAGCTGTTAGTTAGTTAGAGTAAAATGTATATATAGCTTACTCTGCTTTGTAATCCTCATTCATTCATACATTCAATAAACATAATGCTGATATTCTCTCTCTTTCTCATCTTTCTCTCACACTGCTACTAGTTCTGGCTTGCATTCTAACAGTAATCTCGCTAGACTTATGTATGGTTATACTCTTTTCGTGTGTGAGTTTGAGTTGAGCCCGTGAATTTTATCAAAATACCTTAAGATATACGGAGTAGTTGCTATGAGGTCATTTCTAGCTTTGATTAATTAGTTTGAAACCAGAGATGAGAGCAAGGCCAATGGTTTGCCCACCAAACTAACTAGATTATCAATTAAAATATAATGATAAGAAGGTCAAGACTAAAGGTCGTTATTGTGCATAAGCGACTTTGTATGTAAGRTAAACGCACGCAGTGACGATACATGTCATGAAAAGATATAGTCTAATGCCATAATGCTCTGCTAATTTGACGTACTACAACAACCAAACTGAGGGACACATTCAGGGAATTGAAACCTCGCACCACAGATCGAGCTAGCTCGAGTAGATTGGTAATGTCTAAATTGCCCTCGAAGCGAGCCTGATCAAGGATCGATGTTGGGTTGACAAGTACGTCTCTTTAATATGAATTGAAAAACATATAAACTGAATCTGAACTAATGAACAAGAATAATACCACTAAGTTGCTTGTATGATTTAATTCAAAGTTCACTTACTAAGAAATGTATTCTTTCACGTGTATACTTTAATTTGTGCAACGTACAATAGTACACATTATATCAATAGTAAAGAATTACCGAGGATTCCGATAATTTGTTTCATAAAAATGTTGATCAAATTGAATTCATAGTAAAATGTACTACGGAGTATATATATATATATACAAGTTATGCGAGCTCATTCAAACCTGAAATCTAGTTACACCTACTTATTATGCAATGTTAGGGCTAACCACTTGGATGGAACCACACCCCTTATAAGTTATAAGTGGCTAAATACTTGCACGATCAATGAGTATATTACCGCTCCCTATCATTGGCATTGACAATGATCACAACCTCAATCTGTGAGGGCCCCACCTCATCGAGTCCCTTGCCGGATGGAGGGTTAGCCGGAAAGAGAATAGCCCGGCAAAAGGGACATGTGGCGTGCATTCGTAGCCATATATCGACACAATCAGCATGGAACACGTGTCCACACTTGGGCAACCTACGTAGGGTTTCCTTCTCCTCGAACGCCCCTAAGCACACCGCGCATTCCCCCATGTTTATACCGGCCTTCTGATCCAAGTCCAACCCTGTGTAGGAGAACTTCGGGAAGGCCTCAATGGTTGCAGCCTCGAGGCCAYGTGGCARTTCATGATCGATTGGGTACGGGACAATGGTTGGACCTACGGCTTGGCTACGACTGGATTGGGAGGCTCTGTAACGCCGACAAATGATGGATACAAGCCAGCAGGAATACACAGGGTAATCAATATAATGTATATGCCTATATTCAACACAAAATTTACGACATTCGATCTATTATTCATTTTAATTTTTTTTAAATGCTTCTATCTTAGCTTTTTGTTTAAACTTTTGTGATAGCAATAAATGTACTTATATATAGGAATGATGTACAAAATCTATCCACTATACTAAAATAATAATCAAATTGGATCAATTCAATGGTTGAAATTGATTATAATTAATTGAATTGATAATAATTAAAGTGATCCATAAAAGAGTATTATATAGATTAGTAACAAAATAAGATGTATTATAAGAAGTTGACAATTTGGTTTACATGCCAATATTAAAATAGATAGTCTTGAATCCATTGATAAAACGGAAGCAGCAACTTGGTGAGTTGGATGTCTAATGTATACAAAAGACTTTCTTTATATCAACGTTTTGACTTTTTTAATAGATAGCTACATTATCAAATATGATAATCGACGTTTATAATATAAATTATATATGAATAAAAATGTAGAAAACAGTTGCAACGAGTATATTTAATAATTTAATTAGCATAGAAAAAGATAATTACAAACCATGAAATTACAAAATTAATCAAGTTGTCATGATGACAACCTTGCAGTATTAGAATTTAGAAAAGAGGTACCCTTCAATTGATTTTAAATCTGATCCTATTTCATAACTTTGGTCACTTATTGTATGAAGCAAGGCCATATGCCCATAATGATAGATCAAAGGGCAAATTTGTACGGAGTACATGTACAACAATTCAAGGTTAAGGACATTCGGACTTGTGAGGAAACAACATCCCGTCCGTTGTTCGACTCTTACGAGAATATAAATGTATTAGTTGCGACATTTAAACCTTATGGGCCGTTTGGTACGTGTAATAGGGGTGAGAATGAGATTATTAATCCCAAATCTCATTATTCTCATATTTAGAAAGTGAAATTATTTATTTTGGTTGTATTCCAAATGTTTATTACCTAGAGGGGAGGTAATAAAATGATAGGAATGATTTATTTTGATGAAAAGATGAAAATTTGATGCCCATTAATTGATATCTTACCTTACATACGTCACTTATAAAAGGACAAATTAGTAAACTTCCAATTTAATCCCAACTTAAATCCCACCTACGGAGTACCAAACAAGCACTTTTAAAATTTTCAATTTTTCTCCTACTAACATGCCAAACAATGAATTGAAAATATTTTAAGAATTTCCACATTCTTATTTTCAATCTCACTCCATCTTATATTCTCCAAATTCTATTCTCACTTATCAAAATGTCCCGTTTAAAAGCCATAGAAATTAATCTGAAATTCTCAATATTGTTGCTTCTCATAAGAGTAGTGATTGGTTTAGACATTAGACCTCCCAAAAGGATATGGACGGGAGTGCAAAGATTTCTTGGGCTGGACAAAGATTGCCATTTAATCTTTAGAGCAAGGCCATATTGTCCATATCATAGATCAAAGGGCAAAAATTGTACTGTACAACAAAATGTTCTAACAATTATATTTTGAAATACAAGAGTTTACTTGGCCATTTTGGCTCTGTTTTGTAAAGCGTAAAACATTTTTCATGAAAAGTATTTTTCTATTTTTTTTTTATTTTACATTGTTTGGTATCTAAAAGAAGTTAAAACTATTTTGAAACCAATTTCATTCCAAATGAAATCTCTTGTATACTCCTCCTTCACTAACTCCTTCATCCCCTTCATTTCTTCCTTATTCCATCAATATCAGGGAAAAACTTTTTTCATAAAAATCATTTTACATTGTAAAATATAATTATACCCTACCAAACAGACCCTTTATTTTATATTGAAAAAGGGAGGGAGGAGAACTCCTTATGTACAAGCTTGAATGGACTACCCTGACCTTCAAGATCCCCTAGTTTTATTACTCCCTCCGACATGAAAAACTTTCAACAGTTTTTATATTTGGATGTAACAAAAAACTTCAACAATTGTACAACTTTCTTTATTTGTATTTTAAATATAAATATCTCACCTAACTCACAATTAACTTATTTTTTTGAGACCACTATACTAATATTCAATCTAAATCACAGTTTTGTATCTTTTTTGGGGGACCACTACACTAATATCCTACCTAACCCACAATTACCTTATTTTACATTAAAAAATGTACTAATTACGACTGTTGAAAGTTTTTCGATAAGTAGGGTAATTAAATTCACCGAACTGGTAGTATATTAGATTTTTCTTTGGACTTGGGCCAATGAAGCTTAGCAACATTGTGGTCTTGAACCTCCTATGAAAACACTCTGTATGCCCATTGCTCGTTGCTATGTCAATGCAAATGTATAATCCAAACATAATCCAATCAAAGATAATTATAGACGTATAACGTGAATTCCTACTGTAAACCAAACAGGCCCTAAATTAATCTCAATTCTCGATGTAAAGTCTTCTCCAATCACTAAACCAACAATTGGAAATTTGGAATGTCCATTTTTTCCCATCAAAAGACTAAGGAACAACTTGGAATCAAAAACTAATAACAAAGGACAAGAACAACSAATTAAGATTTTTATTGAATTTATTGTGCTTGGTAAGGTTACAATCCTATCAATTTACACACCAACCTTACGAAGCGGGCCGGCAAAACCGCGACAAGAACCAGCCCGGCCCACTGGGCCGGGGCAAGAGGCAGGCCCGACAGCAGGGGCACGTGGAATGGGTCTTGAGCCAAGAATCAACGCAGCCAGAGTGGAACACGTGTCCGCACCTAGGCATGGAACGCAGCGTTTCGGCCTCCTTGAAAACCGCCAAACAGATGACGCACACGTTCATCCCGCGGCACTGGGTCTTACCCCGTGCTGCRGAGTAGGCGAACATCGGGAACGTCTCGATGACCGCCTGGTCGACCCCACGWGGGCCCCCCGAGTAGGGGTCCTCCATGACAGTGGGGTCCRCGTCCACGCGCCTCCGCTTGAAGCAGAAGCGCGTGGCGAGGAAAAAGATAAGAAAAGCGAGGATTGAAGTTGCCATTGCGATCAAGAGTGAGAATGTAATCCAATACAAACATTCAGATGTTTGCATGATTTGATCTCCTTGTAATATGGGTTGAATTTGATAGTGGGTCTTAAAAAAATGATGTATTGTATGATCAAAACCAGTTTCTTGTGAAAGAATGTTGATAATGAATGATTGAATTGAATATAAAAGTGGTTTTAGGTGGTGTTAAGATTCAAGGAATGAATAAGAAGTTGAATTTTAATTTTTTTTTTTGATTTATTTTCCAAAATTAAAGGGGGGTTTTAGAAAGCTTTGTGAATGATTGAAGTTAGATTTCGTGTCGTACAGAATGTGGTGATGGAGAAAGTTCTGGCATTATTTGCATCGAGTCTCCATGGAACTGACACGTATATTTTTGGTAATATTAAAGTGATAAAATAAGTGTACAACTCATATTACAATTCTATTTTGTTAGTAATTAAAGTTGTGATGTGAGGGTTAACTTTTCACTTTTAAAATAATAATAATTCAATATATTAAAATAAGATACGGAGTACAACTATAATTAAATACATTAAAATAAGATACAAGATACAAATAAATTTTGTATTGTTTTAATTTAATCGCTACATTTTGGGTATGCACGAACTCTTAATGAAATAAGATACGGAGAGCACGGAATACAATTATAATTAAATACATTATAACAAGTAATATGAAACATGCTATAAAAGGAAAGTGTAACGAGTACAGTAAAATGAAACAGAGGAAATAATTTCGATTACATTATACTCCAGACCATTTTTAGCCATGAAAAAAAAAGGGTTTAGGAGACAGAGCCACAAATCTTATTTTGCACTTTATCTTGAGTGAAAAGGGGGTTTGTGCAATGAATGTTTGCAATTAAACTCAACAAAAGAAGAATTCCATCGCAAAGTTTATAGTCTGCGTGAAACAATGCAGGAAATATTGTCGTCTAAATTTTCAATTACGCGTTTTGGAGGCGTCGCCCAAGAGGCAAGAGCTTCCTCCAAAACGATGTTAACACGAACCATTTAGTTGAGACATCTCTTTGTACATTTCGTGTCTAATATTATAATTCTTGCTAAAATATTTATGCGATATTCAAATATTTTAGTCACGTGATCCGAGAATCAGGACTTTAAATCATTCTCCAATAAGTATACACGGATACTATAGTTTTTAAATTTTAACTAATGTATAACTAAGAATATTAATAATCAAAGATGTGCAAGAATGTTGTAGAGATATTTTTACTTTTGTGTAATCTGATTTTATTAGCTAGTAATGTATTACTTCCTCCGTAAACTAACTCATTTGCAACACAATATGACTAATTTTTTTGAGTCACATTAAAAATTATTTTGTGTCTTCACATAAATGGTTCACGGAGATATATAGATTTTAGGGAAGACATTATCAATATAATCCCACATTTAAAAGATTAACGTTTGCAATTATTACTTCATAAAATTAAAGGGCTACATGCCTAACACCTGACAATGTTATAAGGTAAAATCTCTTTGATTTTATAAAATAACTTACATTACTCTGTATAGTTGTCAAGTCCTCTAGGTCCCTCCTTTTTTTTTGTGTGAAGAATAAGCAACTATATACTACAAGTACTAATTCTTCTTCTATATACCTATAAGATTCTTACTTTCTTTACACAAGCTAAAGTTTCATTTGCTAATTCCATTTTGTCAAATTTTAGAGATTCGAAGATGATGATGTCACTCTGCCATGACACCAGGACACATCACTATTAGTACTAAAAATAACAAAGCACAGGTATTACGACAAATATGCACAATGTTCACTATGAAATCAATCAAAACATAGATCAACGAGTTGTCATCGGCATAGTGTATCCAGAGTTATAAATTCTATCGAATCAAATAATCTATAAACCTTACTAGGCATACTTTCATCTAGCTAGATTACTATTTAGTTATAAAGTTAAGTAAATATATAATATATATAATCTATTCTAAGCTTACAAATATATCTTAAGTTAAAGCTATAAGAGCTCTCACACTACAATTTCCAAAATGAGTTTATATTTTCTAAAAACCAAAAATTAAAAACAAGTTAACTAGCGAGTTCAAGTCCATTATTGTATACCGGATCGGATACTACTTTATCAAAACCTGAAACAATTACGTACCTAGCAAGGTTTGAAATTCTTCTACTGCTTACATTTTTACTCGATTAATTTATTATTATGAAACGACTTAGTTTTCTTGCTAAGAATTTATTGTTGAAGCGTCTTCTTTTCGAGATAATCTACAATGAGTGGATGAAGGATGATCGAAGAGTATTGTTATTTTTTTTTTGCTTTTTAGTTATTATTTGGTCTATCAACCATTCGACACTTTATGCCGAAATTTAGGGACGGAATTAATTGTGTTATACATTCTAAGTAGAGAAGTCAAATTAGTGTGATCTCGGCGTATTATGAATTTAGCGTATATAGATTGATAAGTGTGCGATAAGATGAAATATATGTGCAAGTTATGATACCAAATTAGCTAAATAATTAAATGGCAGATACAATTGCACTCTTCTTCGCATCTGAGTCCTAATAATTCCCTACTGTCCCTTTTTCGTCTTTTCTCTCTGTACAATTGTCTCTCATTGTGCGATTCTTCTCCCAATTCTGATACGGTAGGTTCTCCGAGCGCAAAGTATTCTGTGCTGGATCACCACAGTCAGATCGCTTTGGTCAACCTTTTATTTTCTTTTTTATTCATGGGAACCCAACCCTCCCTCTTGTTGAATGTCGATGACATTTACTTATTTATTATGTTTTGTCACTAAGTGCATCATTTTGTAACAGATTTTACATATATTTTATTTTTTTGAATCATGGTCGCCGGGAAAGTATCATATTACACGAATCTTTATATAATTAATTGTAGTTTTTCCGGAATGACTTTATCAACAAAGTGTATCTCATTCTTTACATCAAATATAAAAGATTAACCTCACTCATATATGGAATACTTGTTGGAAACTGCATTTTATCTAATGTTTGCATAGAATATTGTCACATAATATTCTAAAAGGTTTAATCGGGTAGTCAAAACTGATGAACATTCTTGAATCCCAGTATTAATTTAAAGAATAAACCGATGATATGGAGCACGCATGGTTCCGGACCATAGGATATGAATTTGGCGCTCTGTGGCTTCACCACGCTACTGCTGTTGTCTGTGCTAGTTTTACTTTTTTGAGTCTTGTTCTTTGTGCGATAAATTTTTGGCTAGATTCTCTATGCGCCCAAAAATCACATGTCTTATTTTCATAAATGCTTTTCCACAATTAATTCTCCTATTGTAACATTTATAGTATTATACTCTCATATATTATCCTTCTTCTCTGGTGCCTTTCTTTAAGACTCTTGTTGTCTCTCTCCCTCAATATATATATTAGTGCACTGAACTTTAGTATATCTTCCCTTGGCATTACTATGTTATTTATAGTAATGTTTCTATAAGCATGTCTGATCGACTTCGTGTTTGTACTAATACTAGATTTCACTCTTATTTTTTACAATAGTTCAATTTAGAGTTCA
>SNQN01011782.1:0-17890 GCA_008642245.1 Bassia scoparia | reverse complement strand
AATAATTTTTTTATAGTTACTTTTAATTCTTTTTGTAACCAACAAAAATGTGAGGGTTACCAAAAATAACTATAAGTAACCTACATTACTAAATGTTGGTTACAAAAAGGTAATTTGTAACCAACAATTAGGGTGATGGTTACAAATAGAGGGTTACTTATGATCAATTTTTCACTAGTGATATATACAAGGAAGACATCATTTTGACTAGTCAAAGAAGGCAAGTCAAGACCTAAGAGCTCATTGTCTAATTTTAATCATGCCCAACAAGGTACGAAGCTTGATCAACACTTCTCTACTCAAAGGTTTTGTAAATATGTTAGCTAGTTGATCCTCTGACCTGCAAAACTCTAACCCAACATTACCTTTCTCAACATTGTCCCTCAGAAAATGATGTCTAATCTCAATATGCTTGGTTTTAGAGTGTTGGACAGGGTTTTTTCGAAATATTAATAGCACTTGTGTTATCACATAAAATGGGAACACTTCCAAAACAGACCCCAAAATCCTTTAGTTGTGACTTTATCCACAAGAGTTGAGCACAACACAAAGTAGCCGCAATGTACTCAGATCTGGCTGTAGATAAAGACACAGAATTTTGTTTCTTAGATTCCCATGAGATGAGACAAGAACCTAAGAAATGGGCCATTCCAAAAGTGCTATTCCTATCCACAATAATACTAGCAACGTCGGCATCTGTGTATCCAATTAGGTTCATACTGCTTCCTTTTGGATACCACATATATAGATCATCAGTATCGTTTAGATACCTCAGAATCCTCTTGAAAGCCTTTAGGTGAGTTCGAAGGGTCTGCTYGTAACCAAAATAGTTTTAGGCTTAAAAGAGATTTTGACTTATTTCCCTTTGATACATTCTGAACAAACTTTATCTGCCTCATACTTAATATTAGGAAGTCCTACCACCAAGTCTTYAGACTTAAGTTTATTCAGTAATGTTAGGCTTGCATGTCTAAATCTCTTATTCCAAATCCATTGATTATTGTCTGAAACATCTCTCAAACAGATAGACTTATTTTGAGGGATTTTATCCAAAAAGGTAATGTAAACATCATGTTTCCTGGTTCCCTCACATATAAGTTCACCTGTTTGTGAGTCGACTATGTGACATAGGTTGGCTTGAAACTCAACTCTATTACCTTTGTCACACAGTTGTGAAATGCTCAAAAGATTATGTTGCAAGCCTTCAACATAATATACATCATCAATTGCATTGAAAGTGTCTTACCTACCTTACCTAAACCAGTGATGGTTCCCTTGCTGTTATCTCCAAAGGTGACACTTCCTCCATCAAAGGCTACTAGTGAGAGAAATTGCTCTTTATCACCGGACATGTGTCTTGAGCATCCACTGTCCAAATACCAATAGGTACTTCTCTTCACTTTAGCCTGTAAGAACAAATCAAACATTAGTTTTAGGAACCCAAATTTTCTTGGGTCCCTTTTCCACAACATTTGCATCTGTTTGGTCTTTTCTTTTCTAGACCAATTTCACATGTTTATTGTTCTTATTCACACTAACTTTTCTAGCTAGACACTCATGAATTTTGTGTCCATTCATACCTCAGTGATAACAAACGTGCATGTCTTTAGACATAACATACTTAACTCTTTGGAATTCCCTAATCCATGTGGTTTCTCTGGGAGACCAGTTAGTCCTGGTTCCTCGTTTATTATAACAAAGACCAACTTTCCCTTGGTTACCTCGATTTGATGTCAATATCTCTAAGGTCTCATGTGCAGTCAGTAATTTACTCACATGTCTATAACTCTCATGCAATTCCTTCTCTCTTGATTCAAGATTCTCAATTAACAACTCATTTTTTTCTTTTAAAACAACATCACTTTTTAAAGATTCAAGTTGTAAATTGAGATTCAAGATCATACTATCCATAGACATGTTAGTAATCACTGGCTGCTTTCCCTCCTTTAATTGATGAATCTCAGCATGTAAGTCACATATCATTCCATCATATTCATCTATCAGTTCACTGATTTCATCGCTGGTACCTACTGGGGGAACATCATAGTGTGCAGCTTTGAGTAAAGCATTCTCTTTGTGAAGATCTTCTAGGTTGCTAGCCAATATTTCAAAGGCTTTCAACAGAGAAGTCCTACTACAAAAGGTTGCTTTTCTTCTAGCTGCTGAAAAATCAAGAAACTCACTTGAGGTTGATAAGTCTCTGGGGAACCAGGAGGTCAGATCTTCTTCACCATCAACTGGATAGTTTGGTTTAGAGGATCTGGCCTTTTCTAGTTCCACTTTGCACTTGTCCAATTCAACCTCAAGCTCTGCCACTTGATCTTTCAATTCATGGCAAACTTCTTCAAGGTGATCACAACTGGCAATAGCAACTTCACATTCAGTACGCTTTTCTTTAAGTTCTCTTTTGCCAGTTATGTAAGTTTCACCTAGTTTGTAACAATTCATCTAACAAGGAGTCTATACAAGTAAGCATATTATCTCTATCATACTCATGCATATCTTGCCTAACATGTTCTAAGTTTACCTTGTGTTCATGCAGCACATCCTTCTTGGCCATCAAGCACTTTTCAAATGTGCTGGTTCCCCTTCTGGTTCCAAAATCAGTGTTGTTTCCCTCGAAGCTTGCAAAGGCAGTCATGCAAACACTCGGGTTAGGTGATTCTTCATCCTCATCAGACCCTGAGTCAGAATCACCCCACATTAATGTTAGGGAAATTCTATATGGTAGACCCCAGTTTTTACTTTTTCTACATGGTAAGCTTTTTGAAAAAAAAATGTACACGGTAGACCCCAGTTTTTACTTTTTCTACATGGTAAGCTTTTTAAAAAAAATGTGCACGGGAAATTCTATATGGTAGACCCCAGTTTTTAAACAACTCCAAAAATTTTCAAAAATCTTACCATGTAGAAACAGTAAAAACTGGGGTCTACCAAATAGAATTTCCCATAATGTTATCATAGCATTCTTAAAAGCTCGCTTTTCTCCAGATTTGGACTGCTTGTCCTTCCACACTTAGGACAGTCTCTAATTAGGTGTCCCTTCTCTCCACACTTGAAGCACCCTACAGAAGATGAGTTAGTTTTCTTGAAATTTTTACCTTTGAAGTTCTTCCTCTGATCTCGGAGTGTTCTTTCAAACCTTTTGGCAATCATGCCAATCTCATCTTCATCCTCTTCTACTGTTCCCTTAAGGGCTATGCCTCTGGCTGGTTCCTTCTCAGACTTAGAGTCAATCAATAATTCATGTGTCATGAGGGAACCAATCAGCTGTTCCAGAGACAAAGTAGACAAATCTTTGGCTTCATAGATAGCAGTGATCTTGGTTGTCCATGCATCTGTTAAACTGCGCAATACTTTTCTCACAAGATCCTCATCAGAAAAACTTTTCCCAAGGGATCTAAGATCATTGATTATTGTCATGAATCTACGAAAACAATCATTGATCTTTTCACCCTTGTTCATAGCAAATAATTCATATTTAGACATAAGTAAATCAATTTTGGATCTTTTTACCTAGCTGGTTCCTTCATAAGCAAGTTCAAGAGTATCCCAAATTTCTTTTGCACTGCTGCATCCAGAAATTCGATTATACTCTGCCTCACCTATGACCTGTTGTAATATGGACATTGCCTTAGCATTCTTCTCCAGTAATTTGTAGTCTGCAGTCACCAATTCACTATCTTTCTTTGGAGTCTTGTTTCCCTCAGAGTCAGTCTTCATGATTGTGTTAGGACCATTTTTGACTACGAGCCAACACTCATAATCAATCCCCATAATTACATTCTTGATCCTGTTCTTCCACCAGGCATAGTTGCTTCCGTTAAACTTTGGTGTCTTGCCATCATAACCAATCGCACCTAACTCTTGAGTACTCATACTTGACTTCTCTAGATGTTACTCTTGCAAGAAGCCTTGACTCTGATACCAATTGAAGGTTATGTGGTACTCAAGAGGGGGGGGGGTGTGAATTGAGTATAATTATCGATTATCAATTTTTCTTTTCTTTTCGGACTTAGTATGAGGAACCAGTTGGGCTGGTTCCTGTAAGAAACGGAATATAAGTAAAGCAATAAAGAACACATAATATTTAACGAGGTTCACCCAACTCTGGGCTACGTCCTCCTACCCTATGTTCTTTTATTAATCTACTCTGAAAAATAAAGAACACACTCACTCTGCTGTTTCCCTACTCTGGGAACCAGCACACCCCACACTCAACTCTGAATGTGCACTCGACTCACACTCGTAAGTCCAATTTGTGTTTTAACTCACAAACACTCACCAGACCCTCAACCCCTCTGTTGAATGCCTTTACAATAGCAATTTTCTCTCTTTTGATTGACTTCTTAAAAAGCTAAGTAAGAGAATAATTATGCTCGACTAATGCTCTTGTGTGACTCAAAGTAAAGTTCTTGTGCTTTTGTGTTTTTCTCTCAAAAATATTAAGCTCTTTTGATCCGTGGAGAGAGATATGGAATTCGAAGTATAGATGAGTATTTATATGTATATTAACCTAAACCCTAGTTTCCTTAAATCTATACTTGCCGATCAAGGCAAGATGAGATTTATGGAAAGTATTTATCTTGTTCGATTTAATCCTTTAAGGAAATAATCGAACAAGATATATACTCCAAGGTTTAAGGCAATATTCATATTCTCATCTATATTTCCAGCTGCAAACATCTTTTTCAAAATATCCTTTTAAAATATTTTAGAAAAACTCTTTTTCAAAACCGCAGCCATAATTCCATTCAGGAACACAGCTGGTTCCCCAGCTTGGTTCCTTAATTGAGTATGTTATGAATTTTGTTCCAAACTTTGTACCAGAATTCATACCATAACTCAAAACACTTATAAGCACTTAAACTATAACAATTAAATCACACTACAGAGTATATTACATGAATTCCTAGATTTAAACTTTAAGGAGCATTTCTTCTAATCTTCATGTAATCTTCAAGACTTTGAATCTTCCTTTGAATACTTCAATTTTGAGCACAGCTTCTTTCTTCGAATGTCTTCGAAAGGCTTCATACTTCAAGTCTTGGAAACATTCTATTACTGCACATGTAACAAGGTTAAAGTGCAATAAAAGATACATGACTGTTTTTCAGCATAACAGTCAAGGAAACAGCTCGTACTAGTTCTGTACCAGTATATGAGCTTTGTATTTAATTAGCTGTTCCCTCTAACAAACAAGTTAGTTTCAATGTATTCACAGTAAATATTAACTTGTCTGGGGAAACAAGTATCTTAAATCAGCTGGTTCCTAAAACCAACTATTTTCTCAATTAATCATCCTGTTTCCTGTAATGGTTTGTCATTATTCAAAACCTAAGGGACTCAACACCTTACCTCTTGAGCTACACGATTTTGTGTTGTACCAGACTCTTCCTCTCTGGGAGAGTTGTGTGGTGAGCCTGGTTCAGCATCATTTTCTTCCTTAGCTCCTGTGAAGTTCAGCATACCAATCTCGAATTCATCAGCATCATCAACCTGCACATGCTTGCTGAACATGTTAGTCTCTTCAAACAAAACATGGATACTTTCTTCAACACACAAGGTTCATTTGTTGAACACTTTATATGCCTTGTTGTGTGAAGAGTATCCAACGAAAATATCCTCATCACTCCTTGGGTCAAACTTGTCCCAACTGGATTTACCATTATTGTGTACCAAGCATTTGCACCCAAAAACACGTAAATGTGCAATGTTTGGTTTTCTTCCCCTAAGGAATTCATAAGGAGTTTCCTTCAGAAGTGGTCTCAACATTACCTTGTTTAAAATATATCACGAAGTACTCACAGTATCAGCCCAGAAGTTTCGAGGTAAACCACTCTCTAGAAGCATAGTTCTTGCCATTTCTTCTAGAGTGCAATTTTTCCTCTCAACTACTCCATTTTGTTGTGGAGTTCTGGGAGCTAAAAATTTGTGAGTTACACCATGATCATTGCAGTAGGTTACAAAACTAACATTGTCAAATTCAGAACCATGATCAGATCGGATAGAGACTAGTTGATGATTAATCTTATTTTGGACTTGTTTTTACTAAGATTTCAAATTCCTCAAATGTTTCATTTTTAAATTTCAAAAAAATTGTCCATGTATAACGAGAATAATCATCAACCAAAACAAACACATAACTATGACCATTCCTACCTTGCACACACATGAGGCCACACAAATTCATGTGTACAAGCTCGAATGGTCTAGTAGTGCTTACAACCTTCTTTGGCTGAAAAGATGACTTGACATGCTTACATTTTGCACATTCATGACAAATATGATCTGTAGCAAACTTGATGTTAGGTAAACTTGTAACCAAATCCTGAGATCGCAGTTTATTTAGTAAGGAAAAACTTACATGTCCAAGTCTCTTATGCCACAGCTAATGGTCATCTTCAATAACACTAAGACAGGTAGCACTGGTSTTAGGAAACTGACTCAAGAATGTTATGTAAACATTATTGTGTCTYAACCCCTTGCAGACCAGTTCCTTTGTTTCAGTGTTCACTATGTGACAAAGATTGGTTTCGAATTCAACATGGTTTCCTTTTTCACACAGTTGAGAAATACTCAAGGGGTTATGTTTCAAACCTTTAACAAAATAGAAATTATCAATTGCTTGAGAAAGTGTCTTACCAACTTTACCTATACATTTGATCAAACCTTCTCTATTATTCCCAAAGGTGACACTTACTCCTTCATAGGCTACGAGTGAAAGAAATTGACTTTTAGTCGGACATGTGTCTTGTGCAACCACTGTCCAAATACCAATATGGCTTTCCTTTCACTCTAACCTGCACAAACAAATCAAGGCTTAGTTTTAGGAACCCAWATTTTCTTGGGTTCCTTATACTTAGGAACTGGTTTGGCTCTATCCTTTCTAACCCAGATTTGTTTCACATTWGTCCTTTTTGTTTTATCYTGTTTCTCCTTTTTGGACATCTTTTGTGTGAGACCTTTTGGACTCTGAACACTTTGGACATGTGACTGCTTTCTTTTATCATGTTTTTGCTTAGTCCAGTAAGAATCAATCGTATGTCCATTCTTACCACAATAGGTGCAAACGTGCAAGTCTTTTGCAAACACGTACTTACCTCTCTTGAATTCAGAAATCCAAGTACCATCTCTGCCCAACTTTTGTGGCTGTTGGGAACTAGAACCAAAATACGCTAGTCCAAACCTCTGAGAATTTCTAGGTTGAGAGGTTAAGATATTTAGAGTACTCTGAGCATCGAGTAACTTGTTCATTTGTCTTACACAATCACTCAGATGTTGTTCCTTGGTTTTAAGTTTCTTAAACTGGGCTTCATTAAATTCTGTAGCAATGGCAAGATCCAACTTTGCCCTATGAAGCTGATCCTTAAGTTTTGAAACCAGATCCAGGTCTGGTTTAGTAGTGGTCTCAATGTTTTTGCCTTTTTGTAATTTGTATATTTCGGCTTGATGATCACAGATTTTACCTTCATATTCCAAATGTAAAGAATCAATATCCACATCTTGATTACCTGAAGCAACTTCAGTGTTGATATTTTTCTTTAAATTGAATATTTAACCTTGTAAATCACATACCTTACCCTCGAATTTCCAAACACAATTGTTCGACATTAACAATTGCACCACTAGTGCTAGCAAGAGAAGCTTTCATATTCACATGCTCTTTGAATAATTCTTCAACATCATCAATCATATAATTATGAGCTAAAATTAAGTCGGCATGTTCTAGTGTAAAACTTTTCTGCTTAAGCAACTCYAAATTTATTCCTTCAACTTCAGCTTCCTTAAGTTTACTAAAACCTTTGTCACTGTTTTGATAAAAAAATTCACTTGAAAAATCTGACTGAGGTTTTAGCAACTCAAGTTCTATGTTCTTCTGATCTAAACTTATTTCAAGCTCGGAAATTTTTTCTTTCAGTTCTGTTTAAATAAGTTCAAGCTTAGCAGAACGGCATTCACTTAAGTCTAAATTTCACGTTGCTTCTCTTAACTTTTTATTGATAGKTTTATAAGCAGCGTTTCCTTTAACATTTTGTTCTATAGCAGAATCTATAAAACCTAATAAATCATCTCTAACACAATAGCTCATTTGATCTTGCATATCAGAGATAGTTACCTATTCCTCATCTGAAAAGCTACTTCCACTAATGAGACCACATGTGACCTTATCTTTCAAAGAACGCCTGTCCTGGTCTTAATGTCCTCCCAAACATTGGTACAGCACTAAATAAGGATCCTCGTCCTCATCCATGTCTCGCATTCCCAACCTTAACTTGATTTCTCCTAAGCAGCCAAGCATGGCTTCTTTTAAGTTATCTTCTTCCTCTTTGTCTCCCTTTCATTTTCTAGGCTGGACAGTCTTTGATCATATGTCTCAAGCTTCACCTAACATTGGGAAGTAACCAGTGCTGGTACTTCGGTCTCCTTGCCATGAGAACTACTCGCCAGATCTTCTTATTTTTTCTCCTTTTAGACCTGTCCACCGATCTTTCTGGGTTGTACCTCCTTCCTTTGAATCACACGAACATCTCATGAGTCATCTAGAGACAAGAGTTTGTTCATAACGGACAAGGTGGATAGATTCCTTGCCCATGTATTGCGTAACCCTTGGCAGCCATTTTCCCTGTTAACTCCTTAGATTTTTTGTGACCAAATCTTCACTAAGTGAAGCTTTTTCCTAGAGTTTTTCCATATAGCATAAAGCAGAAGTACACATATCCCTTATATTTTTCATCTCGACTTCATATCAAAGTTTCATATTTTGAACATAAGCATATCCACTTTAGATCTCCTAACTTCACTAATTCCCTCAATAGGCAATCTAGGGTTCCCTATTTTTAGTAGTAGAGCATGCTAAAATAACGGCTTACCTATTATCAATAATCCTGTTTGAACAAGAGACATGGCTTTGGCATCTTCCAAGAGTCTCAGAGTTGTTGATAGTTATTCACTTTCTCTTCTATCTTTTGGTGCATCTGAGTTTTGCCGCACCTTCTTTAAACCATTCCTAATTGATCAGCCAGCATCCATAATCAGTGCCAATGATAAAGTTCTTCAGGCAATCTTCCACCATGGATAAGTTTGATCTGTGAACTTTAAGCAACCTTGGATTCCTTCGTTTCGCGTTTGTCATTCTTGGTAAGTTATCTTTGATCTTCCTTCTCTAGGTGTCTACCCTTTCAGAAAGTTAGGCTCTGATACCAAATGAAAGTACAGATTGATACTCAAGAGGGGTGAATTGAGTATTGTAAGAGTGTAGTAAAATTTTCATTATTGTGAGATCATGTTAAGAACCAAGTCCCTAAGAACAAAAAGTAAATGCAGAGAAATAACAACACCAAGATTTAAATCCAAGGTCGTACTTCCTAATTAAAGTCTATGTCCTTCACTCACTCACTCTTTCATTAAAACACTTGAATAAAAAAAGAATACAATTTATCTGAATATGCACCTATCAGCAACAATCCCCAACCTTTCACCTATGGAAGTCTACCCAATCACCAACTATGGTGATTCAAATGAACTTGAGATCTGACATTTCCCGCAACAAATTGAACTTCACAATTTGCTCAACTGACAACACTTGTCTCTCAATTATAGAAATGCCCTGAATGCTTACAGAGAGAGTAAATAATACCTAAGTGGTAGTATTTGGATTAATTTCTAAGTCTTTCTTAGAAGAGAGATGTTCAATTTAATTTCCTAAAAAATGGCTCGGGCAAAAATGTTAGGGTTTGTGTGCATTGCGTCTCTTAAGTAGGCCCTTGGTAAGTATATTGCATGAGATCATAGGATATATTTTCCTTGGAAATAAAATATTTCACGGAAAATAATCCACTAATTTTATTTGCAATCAAGAATAATCAGTTATGAGCTCAACAATATACTTACCATACTTAAGGAACTTTCTTGCACAATAACCTACCATCTGTTATTTTCAAAAATCAATTTTATAAGGAACAAACTTTTCAAAAATAAGATGTTCAGAAGTAAACTTGAGAGGACTGGTCTGGAGCGGTTCCCGAACTGTTCCAGTCAGTCATTTACTTGAAGTTGTAATATATACGCAACCGGAGTTACTTATTATATCCAACTAGTTAAACTCTCTAATATTGACCTTTATAGTGCATTAAAACATTCCAAATACTACTTACATTGCAACTAAGACCTAAATCTATGTGTTTTGAAAGCTTGGTCTTCATGCAATCTTCGATTACTTAGCTTCATAAGCTTCGCTTTACAAACTTTGAACTTGTGTCTTTTACTTGTACATGCAAACTAAAATTCATATATAATGAGTTCAAATTAAAGTGGTTTGTCATCATTCAAAACTCAAGGTAGGAACTCAACATAGTATAGATCTTGTTTCTAGAGTCTTTTTCTTATTCATTTGGTTTTTTAAAAATATTCTTCACTTTTATTTGAGTCTGTGTCCTCGATTTTTTACTTCTAACTCTCTAATGGTTGTTTTTAGCATTTATGTCGCCCTTTTTTTGCTTTCTTTGCTTTGATTTACAGGTACTCATTAATTCCAATGATTTGGAGATGTTTAAAAAAGGTTTGGAAGTACCTCGATTGTGTTTAGGAGTCATTTGAAGTCCACGATCTAGTACAAGTTAACTTGAAACTTTGCCTTAAGCCACTTGGGCCCATTTTAAAAAGTGGCAACCCAGTAGCAGTCCGCTACTTGGGGCTTGGTTTGGATTCTTATCATTTTAAAGAGTAGCGGTCGCAAATTTGCAGGTACCACTCTCTACTAGAAAGTAGCACTCTAGTAGCGGGCTACTAATGGAACTAACAACCCAATAGCAGATTGTAACAGTCCATGCTCATCCCCCTATACCTTACTAGAACTCTTTCTTTGTATTTTGTGATAGAATAGCACTCGCTACTCCCTATTTACCCTTAGATTTGTATTTTCTTTTGTTTTATTTTTTTCGTGACCCTTATATCTCCCATATTTTGGGTTATTTGGACCACTCACATTTTGTAGTATACACATGGTAATAGCTTTTATCTAGTCCAATAGAAACATTTTCTCTCTCTTAGTTTGTAGTATGCTTTCGTACTTTGAACTTGACTCTATCCATCATCTTTTCTAGTGGAATTTTCTTCTTTGAAGCTCTTGTACTTGGAATTCTTGCCTCTCCTTCCATGTTCAAGCATAATTAATCATTCTCTAACTCTTGTACTTGTTTATTTTTGTTTTGGTTAAGTATTTATCTTACTTGCATRTCTAGGGTTTGTAATAAACTTCGTAACTTTGCTTCAAACTTAACATCCTTATATTTAGCATGTTATTTTTACTTGTTATTATATTTATAAGCATTTGTGAGTAATTTTCATACTAGGGTTGGGTGAAACCCTCAAATCACCATGTCATTTCCACATACTTTCTTAAGGTTTGTGCTTAGCATTTTCATGACATGTTTGATTTGGAGGTGCAATTGCTAATTACTATGCTTAGATACCATAATGATTTTATTAGGGACTTGAAACGAAGGAACGAGAGTTGAAGTTTTAAGTGAAATCCTCCTAGCTAAGTTAGTGAACGAACCATGAGAATAGGAACCAGAACTAAGGGATGTTACTAGCTTTCATAATTTTGTTATTATATTGAGCTTATGACTAAGCCATGAGAATAAGTCTTCAATTGTAAGTGAGGTTCTCCTTGATAGCTTGATAGAGTGGTTAAAGGATGATACAAAAGTCTTCTCTTGTTGGTTAATTCATGTTCACTAACCTCTAGCTTGTAATCCTTTAGTACATGTGTGTGTTTATGTGGCGAAACCCTAACCCTAGTGCCTTAATCCCTTGTTAATTACCTAATTAGTTAATTGTTTTCATCACATCACTCTTAACTAAACATGCCAAACAGGTTGGGCCACATCGGATTGTGCTGACTTGAAAGTTATTTTTCGGTTATTCATTGCACTATAAAAAAAAACTCATTTTAGCGACCCTAACTTCACTTCAGTAGTGAACGATTTCGTTCCAAAATGAAGTTTTCTTTAGTGTTTAGTACGAGTAATATAGTATAATGTATAAAAGTACTATCAAGKTAATAAGAGTAATCTATGGCTTGTTAGATAGAACAATGTATTGGTTATTTGGTGTCTTGGGTTCGACACCCACACTACTACATTTTATTTTTAGTTTAAACATTGAAAATGGGAAATAGAAATTGCGACTACCTATGTAGTCGCTAAAATAATTTATGCAGTCACTAAAATAAAGGAGTTAGTCTCCAATTTTAAATTAGTCGCCATTTTTCTATTCTTGCGACTAGAGTTGCAGTGGATCTTGGACCCGCCTCAGATCCGCAGTATCCGTTTTTACGGATATGGATCCTAAATTTTTTGGACCCGGCGGATCCGGGTCGGATACGAATCCGGATCCAGAACCGTTTCCCTTTTTTTTTAAATAAAAATATATTTTCTATTTTAATATTTATATATAAGATCTTTTTATAAACAAAACAACAACACACATTTTTAATTCTTTAGTCTTTTACTCTTTACTCTCTTTACTGACCAAAAAATCCAAAACATTACAAGACATTTACATCTCAAACATTTCAAAATCATTCAAACAACCCTAAGTCCCTACTCCCTACTTCCTTACTCGACTTACTCAGTTACTCTCCCTCGTAGTCGGCAGCGGCGCAACCCGGGCGCGGAACTTCGGTCAAGTTACACGTACGCAGTCCGCTCAGGTTGCCAAGTCAGTAGACCAGCACTCGACTCGTAGTTGCGCAGCGAGCATTGCACGCAGTCTACAGCGTTCTCCAGCAGCGGGCGGCGGCTTCTCCAACAGTCTGCAGTGGCGGCTTCTTCAACGAGTCAGCGACGCAAGCACGGCAGCAGGTAGTCCTTCATTGAGTCAGTTTCATTTTTTTCTTTTTCTCTAATTTCGTTTTATTCTTTGTAATTGTTATTATTATGTATTATTATTATTATTATTATTATTATTATTATTATTATTATTATTATTATATTATTATTATTATTATTATTATTATTATTATTATTATTATTATTATAACCACCAAATCGCGTTAAGCTTTATAGCAACAAACGACAAACAAATTACAAGAAGTTGGAGGGGAGCCGAGATACAATCTGGCCCCCCACTCCTCTAGCATCGCAAAACCTATCCTGCCAAAGATGTGATAGCAGCACGTGAGCTGATGTCCTGAGCCCTTGAGTAAGCCTGGATCCGCTTCAGAAGCGCAACCGCTCCCTTATCCAATTCCCCAAAAGAGAGAAGGAAAAAGGAAGAAAACCGTAGCCAATATCCCGGCACCGTGCTGCATACTTTTCCCACTTTCGCTGAGCCGCCGTGCAAACAACCCCACCAGGAACAAGTCTGACAACCCAGATTGCGTTAGGGGAGAAGATCCCGTCAGGTCGATGCACACATCCAGGCCGCTATCCACAAGAATTTTTATTATTATTATTATTATTATTATTATTATTATTATTATTATTATTATTATTATTATTATTATTATTATTATTATTATTATTATTATTTTATTATTATTATTATTAATTATTATTATTATTATTATTATTATATATTATTATTATATATTATTATTATTATTATTATTATTACTGTATTAGTATTATTATTTATTTTCTTTTTTCCATGATTTTAAGTATTATTCTATCTCTATGAGTTGATTGTGTGATTTGTATAATTGTATGAATTCTTAATCTGAATTTGGTGTTAGTTCCTTGTGTTGGGTGTGATTAGAGAAGTGAAAAATGACATTTATTTGTTGTAAATGGACTAGAAATTATATGTGATATGGATCTGTTTAAGATCCGTATCCGTAAGATCCTCAGATATGGATATGGATCCTAAGAAAAATAACCGACGGATACGGATCAGATCTGGATCCTCCTCTCAAAAACAGATCTGGATCCAGTAGGATCCGGTCCAGGTTGATCGTTGCCATCACTACTTGCAACTACTTAGCGACGACTACAATATGCAGTCGCTAACTTAGAGACTCCTAGTCTCCAACGGTCGCAATTCATTTTTTTAGTATCAGTCACTAAATAGGCTTTTTTTGTACTGTGTGGTCATTGTCGGGTTCGAGTTTTGGAAATCTTGTTTATGACCCAGAATCTTCATGTTTCTAGTTGACCAGGTGCTTAAAAGTTTATAATTGTAGACACTAAATGTGTCTCCCAAAATGAGTAACCGATGATGAAACATATCACGTTTCGTGATCGATTTGTTTTCTAAAAGACGCATTTGAACTCGTGAAAAGCTCGAATATAGTGAAGTCAAGCTCAAAATCATGTGCCGAAGGTCAAATAAGAGGCAAAAAGTATCTTCTTTTATTTCTTTAATTATTTTCTATTTTTTAGAAGTTTCTATTTGGTTTTAGGATTTTTCAAATAAATTATATTGGTGATTTTCATGATTTTCAGTTTTCATTGCATTCTTCTTTTTTTCTGAGCTCACCAGTATTTTTAGATTATTTTTTCCGATTTTTCTACGATTTTCTATGAATTTTACAATATTTACAAAGTCAAAATACGAAGAAATACATAGAAAATCAGAAAATACCCAAAAAGACTTGGAATGTTCTAGAACCCTCTAGAATCATATTAGAGGTGTCTAGGTTCATGCAAATCCAAAGAGAATCGGAAAATCTTCGAGAATTCGTGAGAAATATTGAGAATACGTGAAGCGTATATACGCTCCATTGAGCGTATATACGCTTTATTGAGCGTATATCGCTCCATTGAGAGTATATACGCTCCTTGGATCGTATATGCTTAGTAAAAAAAGATTCGATTTTTCAAGCGCGTATATACGCCCAACTGAGCGTATATACGCTCCTCTGAGCGTATATACGCTCATTTTGAGCGTATATAAGCTCGTTTTTGGTTTTTTGCGCCTCTAAATACCCTTACGCCTCATTTCCGGGACACGACATACGTTGCTAGGCTTTGCCATACTCTCTTGCTCTCTCACTCATACTCTCTCATTCACTAAAATACAAATACGAGTTTAATACGTTCTTTTAAATCAAATCAACGAGCGAAATCAAGGTATACCTCTGAGGTTACTCAACCAACCTCATTTTCGCTTCTTTCTAATTTGATTAACAATATTACGAGTTTTAATTCGATTAACAAGATGAAGAAACTCACTCGTTATTCGCTTCTTGTAAATATGTAGGAGGTTCATCACTTTTTATATTTTCAATAGTTTTCATCTTTATTATATTGTTGCTTTCATTACTAACGTCTTCTTTGAATTTTGTATAGCAAGCTTTACGAGGCGCTTCCTTCTCAATCACTAATATGTTTGTTTGATTTGGTTTAGCGGATCGATCAAAGGCGCTATCATTATATTTATTATTCTAACAATTTGTATGTTTGCAGCGACAAGGTAAGGATGATGTAATATTTGTATATGCATATTGTATAATATGTTTTTGTATTGCATTTCGTGTCTGTTTTGTTAAATAAGAACCGGAAATTATGAGAATCACTTTAAAGTCAGATTAAATTATGACACACGCTTTTAGCACCTTTTTATTTGACTAATATCAATGATCACAATTTCTCAAGCTAGATAGTTGTTTTGTGCATAATAGAACCCACTGTTGTAGTAACTTTTAGGGCTAGTGCGCTAATGAGGTTTTGAATATGTAAGTTGTCGTGCATCCAATAATCGCGCTTAATGGAATTACAATGAGACCGCGTAATAGGCGCTACATGCGGGCCGGATTGGGTCAAAGATTCAATCCGTACCATGTCCCGAACCCACGAACTGGTTACTGGATCGGAACGTGGGCATTGTTTGGCACAACGTTTCGGGCGTCCGTTTGATTAACCTTATAGGCACGGTGGCGATCCCCTTACTCGACAACACTCCCCCAAACGCCACCACTCACGTGCGGGGTTCTGTGGCTCCAAGCCCACAACACAAACACACACATCGATGTAGGCCCAAGCCCCCCCGCGGGGTTCGGCCCGGTCTACAATAATATGATTTTTTTTTTGTGTTATATATATATTTGGAAAATTGATCTAACAGTCATCTAATTTCGGGCTTCCACAACGAATCTCCATCTATTGATTATTCTGACTAAACACAACTCTTATTCTAATTTGCCAAAAACAAACCAGTAACTTGATTACTTATAGTATTAGGAAACCATGTATCACTTGCAAGGCACGTGACTTTTAATGATTTAAAAAAAACTTGTGGCATTCTAAGTGACTAATGAAAGGTAATTTTCTTAGAGGTTCGGTCTTAGATTAGAACACATTGCATGCCGACTTAGACTGACTAACATCGAATTTGCGCATACGTATTTATGCAATTTGAAGATAACCATGGTGCGTCAAATCGTCAAATAAAGAGGGATGACATCTGGATCTAATGCAAATCCCAATACCCGACATAGTTAAAGACACAAGTGAGGATTCCTAATCCCTATACTCCCCACTTTGTTAATTACATACCTTTATTTTATTTAGTYACTTACTCAACAAATCTAGGTGRTTGAGACACAGAGTGCTGATGATGTCACACGAGCTCTTGCGATGGGVCCCTCAAAACAAGTGACAACTTAGAATCAATTCTACGTCAATGGGTACAATTTTCACACACAAAGCTACGGTAGGAACAAGTCAACCATGAATTATGGGGTGTGTGTTGAGAGTCAAGGAGGGGTTGACTACTTCGGCACTTTGGAAGAGGTGATACAATTGTCTTACCACGGGAGTGACGCAAAGTACAAGACGATATGTTTCAACTGCAATTGGTTTGATTGTGACAAGGGCATGAACATTCATGAGAAATATAGACTTGTAAAGGTCAATCATACTAGGAGACTCCCGTGGTATGACCCCTTCATTGTGTCATACCAACCTAGTCAAGTGTATTATGCACCTTATCCTAGACTTAAGAGGGACAAAGTGCAGTGGTGGGCTGTGTTCAAGACAAAGCTAGGTCAGAGGTTGACGCACCGGTGGAATCGGATGTTTTACAAGAGGAAACATCTCGTTTTCCCATAGGTCTATGTTCTCCGAACGAGATACTAGACTACGAGGTTATCGAGGGTGATGATGACAAAGATGAAGTCATTTTGAGTCTAGCTGAAGACAATGGTGACAATGGTGAGGAGCTTAGCAGTGATGGGAGTGAAAACATGGATGATGACGACGACGAAGACGTTGATGACCTCATTTTGTTTCATTAGGATGTAATGTAAATTTATTTTAATTTTAGCTATCCTTATTATTGTCATTTGAAACAAAAAATAAGGTTATTATAATAATTGTAGTGATTTAAGTTTATTGAGTTTCCCCTCGAGCTTCATAAATATATTAACTCTGAGTGTTTAGTTTTGGATATATTGATTTTTTTTCGCGTTAATTAATGCCTGGGCAATATTCATTATTAGTTAATTATATTTGTGATTGTGGTTTCTTTCAATAACTATTAACCGTGCGGATAATTAACTTATTACTTTATGCAGCAACTTGGCATCGAAAAGGCGTGGTGGTATGAAAGAGACATCTGAGTCGCAGGCTACCGAGCAGCAATCTGAGCCGTTCCATCATTCTCCGGCTTAGTCTCAGTCTACAGTTCTCGATCAGCCTCGTCCGATTCAGATTCAGCCTCGTCTGATTCAGATTTAGCCTCGTCCGAGTCATTCTCAGCTGATGTATCCTGGTGACCTCGGTCGTCAGGCTGAGTTGTCTAGGAGACGGCCGTCTCAGGCTTGTCTGCAGCACGTTACGAGGCTGAGTTTGGGGCTCCATATTTACAGGCTCCACGTACCGAGGCTCCTCCATTCCAGCCTCCTCCATTCCAGGCTTCCATGACTACTTCTCTATCTCAGATT
>SNQN01011781.1:0-17892 GCA_008642245.1 Bassia scoparia | reverse complement strand
TGCATTCCGTTAGGCATGTATATTCACTAGGGAGGAGAAGTTCTCTTTCACACCCTTTAGTTGCTTGCCTATTGTCCCAATTGCTAGGAAATTGTGCATTTCCTCCGACCATGCGAGATGCCCATGTTTAGTCGTTATGTTGGCCATTTTTTTTTCTGAATCTTTGCTCTTTTTTTGCTTGTAGCATGCCAGTCCAAAGAGGAAAACAGGTGCRCAGTTCCCGCCAGAGGTGGAGGGTGACTAATTGGGACAACTCTGAGTTGTTTTGCTTCCCTGATTACCACATTTCTGTTCGTCCGAGGACTGGACGGGTATGTTGCTTTGACTTGTCTAGCTACCTTTTKTTTTGTCTCGTTTKTTAACTTTTGTGTCATCCCTTGTATAGAGTGACTAYCGAACCCGAACGTACGGAACCTCTCATACGGTTGGTGATCTCTTYCGARGAGARTTCTTTGAGTGTCGTGGAGGAGTATGGGATATCYTSGGGCGATGCGRCTTTCAAGATTTCATCCTCAACCTGACCAGCTAGTCATATGCGCTTCCTCCCCGAGATCCCGGTGTTTGGCCTGATGGAGTGGTTTTGGGATACCATGAACACCTTTCACTTCCCGTGGGGGGAAAAAGTTGTGACCTCCTATRACTTTGCTATGCTGACAAGGCTTGCTTTTACTGACAAGCTTGTCCCTTTAGATAACGAGATCAAGCTTTCTGATACTCGTTTGGATGAGTGGCTGTGTCCGATTGCTTCTCGCCTTTGAGCCGAGAGTGTTGACAACATGGCGTCGTAGAGCGTGCTCATGAAGGGTCTAGAGCTGGCAGGCACCACTAATGAGCAGTCAACTAGGATTTTTATCACGGTGATGCTTTGCACGACATTGTGTCCTGATAAGGGCACGGGGAGCAGAGTTCAGCTTCGCTTTCTCCCCATTCTGGAGGATCTTTTTGTTGTTTCCTCCTATGACTGGGGCGGACTTGGCTACGCTGCTCTGATGCATTCTATGAGGTCGTGCTGCCGTCAGCTGGATGGTGCTGCAGTTCATGCACTAGCTGGCTATTGGAGAGTACTTGAGGTAATTTTCTTTGACTTTTACCGCCTTGTATTTATATGATTTACCTATGTTGGCTGATCCTGTTAGCTATAATTGTAGTTTTGGGCACATGAGTACTTTTCACGCATTGGCTTGGTTCCTAGGTTGTCTCCTTATGCATAGCCTGCTCGATGGCCTGTGATGATGCGGTGGACACCCCGAGACACTCCGTCATGGTTTGGTGGGCTCTAGCAGCCGAGGAGGATTTTCCGCCGCCTGAACCCAGCTGAGGTGAGTTTCGCTGCCTTTTACTTGTATGTTTTCATTGAATACTTTATGATTTTAACCACGTTATGCTGCAGGTGGAGTGACACCCATGGAGGTGTGTGGGGAACGCGAGGCCGAGGAGGTTCGCTGCAGCGACCGAGCTTGCTAAAAGGCAGTGCTACTTTTAGGGACCTCAAGGGCGTGTCTGGTACCTCGAGGAGCATGTGGTGAGGCAACATAGCCTTTCTGAGCCTGCAGTACCTTAGGATCCTCTAGACACTATGATGGACGAGGATCTGCTGGTCACCACGCTGTACCATCTCTTGCTTGGTGCCAGGGGTCATGACGCCTATGAACGTTTCATTGAGGAGCGACAAGCCCCCGAGTCGAGCTAGTTGTAGAGGTATGATTCTTGCTTATCCACACCTTTTCTTTGCATTTGCTTTCGTTAGTTGTGCACTAACTTTTGCTTCGCTTGTGCAGCCTAACTACGACCTCGAAGAGATCCCCTTTGCTGACTAGAGGATTCGTCCTGGCTCGGACGAGTTCATTGAGCCTGCCCCTCCTGCTGCTAGACAAGCTCAGAACTCGATGACCTCTAGAGCTGGTCAGGTAGGGAACACTTTATTTGCTTGATTCCGTCTTTTCATGCCAGTAATCACTCATGTTCTGACTTACTTGTCTTTCGAAATAGATGCCTCGAGCAGGCTTCATGAGGCTGCTGGGAGTGATAGATGCTTGGAGAAACTCCTGCTGTTAGCTGAAAGACTTGGTAAGTGCACCAAATTAAATCTCGTAATTTCAATTCTTTGCGGAGTCAGGAACCCATTTTTGACTTGAAAATCTTTTTGCAGTTTTGTCAAGGCGATGCGGAGGATGCTGACGTCAATGGCGATGTGCGGGTGAGACCGGTTTCTGATCGCGGTGGAGCGCACAACAAGAAAATTTACCGACCAAAAATCGGTCGGTGTGCTTTCACTGACTAAAATTCGACAAACAAATTTTTGAGGGAAACAAGAAATTACCGACCGCCAAATAGGTCGGTAATACCGACGGAATATTCGGTCGGTAACCTATATTTCCCTCCATAAAAAATAGGTTGGACAATAGATTACCGACCGAATATTCGGTTGGTAATACCGACCGAATTAGTATCCGTCGGTATTACCGACCGAATATTCGGTTGGTAATACCGACCGACTTAGTATCGGTCGGTATTACCGACCGACTTAGTATCGGTCGGTATTACCGACCGACTTAGTATCGGTCGGTATTACCGACCGAATATTTGGTCGTTAAGCTAATGTCTTCTAAGATAATATTTTATTAGCGACCGAATTTCGGTCGATAATCTGCGCTTGTGAATTAAAAAAAGGGCAGAAACCAGCTTGCAAAGCTGGTTTCCATTTCAACAAAAAAGAATTAACGCAAAAAAAAAAAAATATGAGTACAATCAAACATAAAATAATATTTCCCACATTCAACATAATATTATACAAAGTAAATCAAATTTTATTCATTTAATGAAAATTTATAACATAAAATTCCTAATTCTTAATGCCTGCTGACAGCTTTATAACGTCTAATCAAAAGCTTTAAAACCTCATCAGACGCACAAATCATTAGGATCATTTAACTTTCTCTTTAAACATCATAGCAAAACCAAGTTTTATCATGAATCCATTCTCGTATTACATCCTGCATTGATGAGATACAAGGTCATAACAAATAAATATCCACAATACATCAATTATCTTAGTGACTATGTCTCTTCACTGTCCATGTAAAGACATCAATTTAGCACACAAAGAAAGAATAAATCATATGAGGAAAAAAGAGACTTTTGACCAGATTTGACATTGAATTTTGTTCCAGTAGAGTAACAAAGAACCCAACATACAACTGTCTGTTTGCAAGTTCATTAAAATATTTTCAATACAGCAATTTCAAATTGTCAGCAATTTGTTGGTTGAATAGCAATGTACTCTATACTCTGTAATAAAGAAACCATAGAAAGAAAATTAAATGGCAATATTAGTAGACAAAGTAAATCGGCCTTAGGTTGAAGAAGCCAATTAAATGCGCGGTGCAACCTATCCAAAGAGGCTTTACAGAAGGGGGGTAAAAAGGAAATAGGAATAGAATCTTTCAAAGAGCTGTTAGCAGGGCTTGTTCACGACTGTTAGAAGGAATCATTGGACAAAAGGAGGAGACGAAGATCGGCCGGCGAGAGGGTTCTCTGCGAAAATATCCCACTAGTCAATAAAGTTCAAAAAGAGCGCTAGGGAAAAAAGGAAAAAGAGATAGAAAGTGTTGTTCTAAATTATACCTTCTTCAAGTTTGACAATTAAGTAGGTTGTGATATTGACCATCAACTCACTTTTGCCATAGTAATTGTAAAATGAAGTATGAGTATTCGTTGAAATTACGCAAAATTGAAATGATATTTTACATTAAAAGGAAAAAAGAGTTGCATACTTGTAAGTTGTAACTCAGCAGTATTCCCAGACAAAGGAACGACGTTTCCCCGCCCCGACAACTAGTTTCTTTCTCTTACATGGTTGGGCTACAACATTAGAATGTTCAGCTTCATCTCCAACAACTCTAGCCATAAGAGAAACATAATTACCAAACAATTCATCTTCTTTTTTAACCCAACAAAAAAAATCACAAAACTCAGAGAAAAATACCTCAGACACAAGCATCATTATACTCAAAATTATCACACACCAGATCATCAATGGTAACAGTTAGATTGCTGTAAACAAAATGATGAAAACCACAACATTATTAAATTAGAATTTGACAACACCTAAATTTAGAGAAAATTACAAATAAATTATCAAAAAATTAAAACGTAATATGTCATCTCTCGTAAATAAATGAAAATGGGAAACTGAATTCAGGTTATCACATATATGCGGACTAGCAACTAGCAAGAACATAACAATCTACTAATAAATGGAAAATAAGGATCGAAAATTACCAAATTGAACAAATGACAGTTCGAATCGTCATATTTATCATAAAAATGAAGCGAAATTTAACGGTTAAATCGATTGACAAACAAATTGTAACTAAAAAAATCAACACAAATACACCAAACAATGGCATGAGCACACAGCAACAAYGCAACAAGTCCAAGGAACAATAAGCACAAACATGAACCAATTTAAGCAAAATTCGGCGAAAATCAAAAAGCCCTAAATCACTAAACCCTAAGTCGAATGTTCGAGCAAATTGAAGAGAATTGAAAGCAAAAATACCTAAATCTCGTGTGCTTCGATGGAATGCAAAAGGGAGCGGCGGAAGTTCTTCAATGGAAGTGCTTTGATAGAAGTGCTCCAAAAGACTCGACAAAGGAGCGGCGGTGGTGGTGGGAGATGAGAGGAGATCTAAGTGGTGGTGGGAGATGAGATGAGAGGAGACAAGAGTGAGAGATGAGAGGTGACGAGAGTAGGAGGAGATCTGAGAGGATAGAGGAGAGAGAGTGACAGAGAGGGGTTAGGGGTTTGAGTGGGATAGAGGAGAGAGAGAGTGATAGAGAGGGGTTAGGTGGTTTGTGTGGGTTTCGTGTATTTGATTCGATTTGAGTAGGATAGAGCCAATTTGAGTTATTTGTTTTGAAAAAAAAGCAAAAAATATTAATCGATTGGTAATATTTATTTTTTAAAAATAATTATTTCTGGCTGATGGAGGGAAAGGTTTGGGCCGAAAAAAATTAGTAACTTACCAACCGAATTATCGATCGGTAATATCGACCGAATTACCGATCTGTAATACCGACCAATAATTCGGTCGATATATTACATCGACCGATTTCGGTCGGTGTCGGTCGGTGTTATTGACTGATTTTTTCGGTCGATATTTTCGGTCGGCCTTAGGCGAAAATTTAGTAGTGGCTTCGACCTCATCGGGAACGAGGTTCACGATGGTGCTTCGACTTGCCGTTCTCAGCCTTGACCTTCGACTTTGTTTGCAGGACCAGGGACCTCTTGTATAGTTTCTTTCCCTGAAGAGTTGCTGGACGAGTCTGCCTTGCAAGTGTTAGGTTCACTCGGCGTTTCGACGTGTTGCGAGCAGTAAATGTACTTGTCACTTTTAGGGAAGGGGGGTGACCCTAGCTTTGCATTTGTTGATTTTAGGACTTAGCTTAGACCTACTTAATTAGACTTATTTGTTGACTTTTGCTTGAATCGACTCTAGCTTAGACTTGAGTGCATAACTCTAGAATTGCGTAAATATGCTGAGGTTTGAGTACAACTTGAAAAAGCCAACTTACTAACTATATGCAATGCATGCATTTAAACTTCTAAGACGACGCCGATCATCTTGCGTTGTTGCGTATGTTGCGTTGCGTTGTTGAGACGAATGTTGGCTTGTTCCTCCTTAAAAATAAAGGGAAGGACCTTGCAAGGCTGAATTGTGATGTTCTCTTGATTTTAAGGTATGTGAATCTCGATACAAACCTTCTTTATGCTACTATAGGCCTGTGGGACTCACTGATGCATTACTTTCGTCATCAGGACAAGGAAATTATTCCTTTGCCCGAGGAACTTGGTGCTATTATTGCCTGGCCTGTTGTAAGTCTCCCTTGTATCGCTAATACTACCGATCGCTTTGTTGACGAATATGAGCGATACTTGAGACTTAGTCCAACTATTTCAAGACGCATAGTGCATGGTCGTGAAATTGACTTGCTTGCTTTAGTTGAATATCTTGCTAGTGATGCTTCTTGCCGTAGAATTTACCGTAGACACGCAATTATGATCTACTTGTTTGTGAGTTTCTTATTTGTTCATGGCAAGCCGAACGTTGGTCATTCTAGCATCATTTCTATTGTTGAGCAATGCGAGGCTAGTCGTACTCCTATGTCGTTGTACACGGGGGAGTTATTCATAATGCTTGATCGTCTTAAAAAGGTTGCACATGTGTCCTTTTCTGTATGCCCCATTTTGTTGCGGGTACAATATTTTCATCTGAATATTTGCAAAATAGTGCATTAATACAAATATTATCGCTTGTTTATTGATGTGATGACTAAATATTGCACATGCTGCTATTTCTTGACAGATTTTGCTGATGGAGCATTTGTGCCTAGTAGAGGCGCCCCAAAATCATATCAAATATTATGCTAAGGGATTCTTTTCCCGTAAGAGGGTCCATGTCAACAAATCTCAACATGAGTGGATTCTTATCCTTGTTGACCGTGGCATTCTTGTGCGGTGGACTGTCCCTTGGTAGGGTATTAGGAGTATGGTGCATACTCGCTTGTCTTCATAAGTGCGCGTGGCTAGCTTGACTGCGTTGACCTTTTATTTCCCTTCAAGGGTGATGAGGCAATTCGGGAAAGTTAAGCTTATTCTCGCTGTTGACACAGTTCGTCTTGAGGACAAGAGCTTTCATTCGGGCAATTCAATAGAGTGGGAGAAATACTTGGAATCCCATTCTACACTTGAGGTGACCCCACTTGCTTTCAGGTGGACCACAAGATTTCTGCTCATTACGTGTCTGGATGAATGCCACTGATGTGATGGGTCGTGCTGAGGCAAGACGTGCGAGTAGAAGGACCATGTCAAGAGAAGAGACTGGACTGTGACTCTACTGAGACCCTACTACTAAGTCTAGAGCTGTTTCTGCTAAGGACAAGACTTGGCCTAAGAAGGTGCCAGTTTGGAGGTAGCATGAAAGACTTCCTCCTTTGAGGATTGACTCAAAATGTTTGCTGAAAGAAGATGGGCCTGAAGAGGTGCTTCTAGGGATGCTAAAGAAAAGAGAAGGCTGCTGGGAAGATTTAGACCCAAGAGACGCAAATGGGTGAGAGACTAAAGGTGAGGATCAGGTGCAAAGAAGGACGACTCCAAGGAGCAAGAAGAGGAGTGTAGGAGTGATTGCTTTTTTCACAACTTTGTTACTTTAATGTTTGTTTATTTATCAGTATAAAAGTGATTGGCTGCGAGCCACTTTTGCATGTAATAAGTGAAACTTGGAGCTTGAAGTTTCCTCTGCATGTAGTTGCTTAATTTAATTACAAGTAGTAATAAATTACAAACTTGCATTGCTTTTTATACATTGTTTTTACTTTTAGCATGTTGAAGAAAACTTCATCCAGTTGCCGGTTGGCTGTTGTTCACTTGCTAAACCCCAAAACAAGTAGGGCATTTGTTTTTTTGTGGTTGAGCCCTAGGGCGAGGCTGCATGCGTATCCCATAAGGAATCAAGCCATCTTTAGTTCTGATGCATGGTGCTATTGTGTTGCTGAGACGCGGTGCGCGTGTATGCCTTAGTTGTAGTATTTCTTGAGCTGGTCTAAGTTGCTGAACCTGTAGAAATTATCACCATTCATGTCCATTAGTTGAACTGCCCCTTTTGGTAAGATTTTTTTGACAATGTAAGGACCTGCCTGATTAGGACAAAATTTTCCCCGAGGATTTAGGATTGTTTTGCGATGTGCTTTAAGAATCAAATCACCTTCTTTGATGCCTGGTGATTTGACTCACTGAATGAAGTACCTTTCGACCCACTTTTAGTATGCTTGCACATGATGCAAGGCTGCTAGCCGCTTTTCGTCGAGCAGATCTAACTCGTCGAATCTCACCCTTACCCATTCTACTTCTAGGAGTTTGCTTTCTAGGACAATGCGTAAAGACGGGATCTCTAGTTTTACTTGTTGAACAGCTTTGGCCCCATAGACCAGTGAGAAGGGAGTAGCTCCCATTGAAGTGCGAATAGAGGTCCTGTAATCCCATAGAGCGAAGTGTAGCTTTTGCGCCCAATCTTGATAATTCTTCGTCATTTTAGAGATAATTGTTTTAAGATTCTTATTAGCTGCTTCGACTGCCCCATTGGCTTGTGGCCTGTATGGTGATGACTTGTGGTGCTGAATCTTATACTTGGTGATCAGATGTGCACATTTTGCCTTAAAGTGGGTGCCGTTGTTACTAATGATTTCGTGAGGAACCCCATAGTGGCAGATGATGTTGTTTTCTATGAATTTTTGCACATGCTTAACCTGGAGCTTAGCATATGACGCTTCTTCGACCCACTTTGTCAAGTAATCTATGGCCACAAGTATGAATTCATGGCCACAAGTAATCTTCCTTATTATGTCTATTCCCCATTTAGAGAAGGGCCACGAAGAGACAAATGTAGATAGCAGAGACGGAGGAACATGTTGTGCATTGTACTATTTTTGGCAAGTGTCGCATGTACGGACGTATTGCATGCAATCCCTTTCCATGGTGGTCAAATAATACCCCAACTTGATGATCTTAGAGGTCAGTAGCCTGCTATTCATGTGGGTGCCACAGATTCTTTAATGGACATGCTCCATGATTGTTTTGCTTACTTGTTGAGTGATGCTAAGTAGGTGGAGACCATTGTAGCGGTGGTTGTAGAGTTCTCTGCCTTGAAGTATGTACTGAGATGCGTGAAACCACAAAGCTCTGTGTTGCTTTTTTGTTGCACTAGAAGGGTATTCGCCAGTTTCTAGGTAGTCTTTTATGTCGTTATACCATGACTCTTCTGGATCGAGGTTGGGCACCTCATTTGTTTCGTCTAAAGCGCAGATGTATGCTGGTTCCTGTCTTCGCTCAATGACTAAGGGAATTTGGGTCATTGAACTCGGAATTTGCACCATGGATGCGAGCTTTGCTAGTGCATTTGCAAATTGATTGTCCTMGCGTCGTAGGTAGTTGTATTCGACTTCGTCTACCTAGGATGCAATGTTCTCGAGATAAGACTGATACGGAGTAAGGCTTTAACTTCGTACCTTCCATCAGCCTGAAATCTTATTTATGATGAGTGAAGAATCACCATATACCCGTAATCTCTTAACGTTAAGTGCAACGGTAGCTTGCAAACCCAGAATACATGCTTCGTACTCTGCTGCATTGTTAGTGACGTCAAAGTCAAGCTTGACAGAAATTGGGGTGTGCTCCTCTTCTGGTGAGATTAGAAGCACTCCAACTCCTTTTTTATTAGATGCTCCATCGAAGTATAACGACCAACTGTCTTCCTCGGTCATCATAAGTTCCTCGTCTAGAAAGTCAAAGTCCTTAGGAAGGACTTCGTTTGGAGAGTCTGCTAAGAACTCGGAGACAATACTACCTTTGATGGCTTTTTGAGGCACGAACTTAAGGTCAAATTAGGAAAGCGTAACCATCCATCTAGACATACGTCCGTTGACAGCTGGCTTTTCAAAGAGGTATTTCGGAGGATCCCCTTTGCATGCGATGTGTACGGTATGTGTGAGCAAATAATGTCGAAGTTTTCGCGATGCCCAAACTAAAGCAAAGCATAGTTTCTATAGGGTAGAGTATCGTTCCTTTTCATTTTGCGATTGCCTAAGTGACATGATTGTTTTGATCTTTGTTAGATCGATCTCGATGCCCCAAGAGCTGATGATAAAACCTTGGAGCTTGCCTGATGTGACTCCGAATGCGCATTTTTGCGGGTTGAGACGCATGTTGAATTGTCGGAGTCTCTGGAAGAACTTCGTTAGTGCAAGGGTATGTCCTTCGCGGTCTTTTAACTTGACGATCATATCGTCAACATAAACCTCTACTTCTTTGTGTATCATGTCATGAAGCAAAGTAGTGGCAGCTCGTTGGTATGTGGCGCTTGCATTTTTGAGACCAAAAGGTATCACAATGTAGCAATATAGCCCCCAAGGAGTGGTGAAGGTTGTCTTTTCCATGTCTTCTTCGGCCATTTTGACTTGATTATACCCCGCATACCCATCCATGAATGAGAGGAAGGCATGGTCTGCCGTATTGTCTTTGGGAACGTCCATGTGTGGTAGAAGGAAGTCGTCTTTCGGACTTTCATTGTTTAAGTCACGAAAATCTACACACATCCGAACTAGTCCGTCTTTCTTAGGTACTGGAACCACGTTTGCTATCCATTGWGGGTAATTAACGACTTTAATGAAGCCTGTATTGTGTTTTTTGATGACTTCTTGCCGAATGTTAAGGGAAACATCCGATTTTATGCGACGGAGCTTTTGCTTGACTGGCTTAGCCCCCTGTATGACAGGAATTCTGTGATGTGCGATGTCTGGATCAATCCCTGGCATGTCTTCATGGGACCAAGCAAAAAGCATCTTTCAGTGTTACAACTAGTTCATCCCTTTCTTGCGGACTCAATGTCAGACCAATCTGTATCTCCCAAGTCCCAAGGCGTGTCGTTGTCGGAGATGTCTACCTTTTCTGTTTGCTCGATGACAATAGTTTTCTTTTCGTGCTCTTCCATTGCCTTTATCAACTCATTGTTGTTTTGTTTGTTTTCGAGTTGTGAATTAAAGTAATCATAAGAAGCAAAAGAGGAGTAAGCAGAAAGGAGCATGTTATTAAACTCTGAAGAGAGTACAGATAAGTTTGTCTCCGAAGAGACTTGATTGACAAGGGAAAAGGGGATACTAGGCTCATTGACAAACTCAGGAGGACACTCCCTAGGACTAGCTATCCTAGGTTCTACGACACTACACTCAGACTCAGTCTCAGATTTAGAATCCTCGAGCATTGGTCTTTTGCCCATGGTGCACTTGATGACCTTGCCTCCTAGAGTAGTTATCTTCACGGTTTTGCGCTAACCATGAACCAAGCCTTCGACTGGTGTGCTGAGAGTGGTGGGGTCGAATGCTTCCTTGGTCATTCCCATGAAATCCTCTTGTTTAGCTAGAGGGGTGATTTTGTGGCCAAACAGGAGTCCCAAACCTTGTGCTTCGAGACCATCTMGGGMAGATGCCTTGCTTGTGGGGACAGGATCCCTGTTTACAAAGTTGCAGGTGCTGAAAATCTCAAGCCCTGGATACTTATTGCCATCCAATCCTGTGAAGTCCTCCGGGAATTCGTAGTTTTGAAACTCATCCCCTTGATGAACTATCCTTTGAGAGTAAGAAGATATGGGCTGAGAATTATGTTGCATTAGTCCCTCTCCTAACAGACCTTGTTGCGTATTGTACGGGCGTCGGGGCGTCACCAGGCAGGACTTGGTCAGTTCCCTCTACTCCAGGGGGTACAATTAGTTGATGACTCCGGTTTTGCTAGAATTGTATTCTTGCTTTTGCATAGTGTGAGTATGCCTGGAGTTGTGTAATTATACTCGAAACGAGTAGAGGAAGTCGCCACCGCACTTCTGTAGGGAAGATGTGAAACCCGTTTTAAGCCTTCCCTATAATTGCATAAAGCAAGGTGAAGGACTCCATGTCTGGTAGTGCACCAAAGGTCTGGATTAGGGGGACAAGGGTAAGGGTGAAGTAGTGCACAGCACCACCCCGCGTCTAGCGGCCTCTACTCGGTCATTGCGAGTCCATTGTCAAAAATACAAAAACAAAAAAATTTCTGTTTTAACCCTAAGCATGCAAATTACTATGTGGGTTGCTTAACAGAAATAGTTGCACAAAGGACTAATTTGTTGTTATGACATGTGTTATTTAGATCCGTATTAAAAGGTGCCTACCCTACGCCAAATTTAGCTTTTTAAAGCTTTCAAATGAAAGAGTTATTACAAAAATGCTTTAATTAATATGGTTTTAAAGCGTTTCCGAAAAAATGCTGTAATTTCCTTGTTATTGAAAGCGGTTTTTGAATAAACGCTTTTATTATGTTAAAAAGACAGCGTTTTAAAAAAACGCTTTTAATGATCAGCTTTCAATTCAATAGAATTTTAGATTTAATTTTTTTTTTTCATATTCACTAATCCTCACAAGTCCAACAGCATACTCGATCGGTGATCAGTCGCACTAAGTTTCCTCTCTCAAACTCACCATCTTACTTCGAAATCACCTCAATTCATCGCTCAATTTCATCAAAATCATACCAAAAACACTCGAAAATATGTTCTAAAGCCCCAAAATCAATCATAAATTCGAAAGTTCAATTCAAAAACACTGAAGTTTTGAAAATTTCCATGAACCGTAAAAATTGGGGGTTTTGATTTCCTTGCATATTTGTTTGATTTGATGCTCCAATAAGCTTTCTTGGAGGTTCAATACGGGATTTCTAACAACTTTCTTGCAATTTAGAGACTTCAATCGTCAATTTGGGTAGTTTCATTTTCACTCACAACCCTCACTCTAACCCTCGTTTCCTGTTGTTGCTAGTTGCTGCCACGACGGACAGCGGCCACCTTAGATGACGACCATGTCAAACAATCGACGCTGCTTCCCCTGCTAGACGTTGCGACGCCAATCGCTCACTCACTCTCGCCCTAATTTGCTGTTCTTTCGTGTGTGTGTGTGTCTCTTCTTCTTGTTTTTTGACGTGGGTCAAATTGTTTGAATTGATGTTTGAATTAGGGCTCATCATGTGTTCTAATTGGGGCTCGAATTATGTTGTTGGTTACTTGTAATTCGTTGTTCTTGATATCAACTTGATTCTGTATTTTTATTTATTTTTTGTTTGTTTCATGTTTMAATTTTGTAATTCCTTGCTCTTGATATCAAGTTACTCATTATAGTTTACAATTGTCTTGTCTATGTGGTTAAACAATTGTTGTGGGCTCATTTTATTTTATATCTGGCTTTCAGAGACTTGAAACCATGGAATACTAGTGGAATATGTAAGAGTGTTTTTTGCGTCAATGTCTAGCTGATATGTCCTCAAGATAAAAATTATTATACTCTGTAGTTATGGGCCTGTTTTATAATATGAAATGTTACTCTTTGACATCTTGGCAGATGTAAGTACACCGGAAATATTCTTATTGCTGTAAATCCATTTCAAAGACTACCCCATATATACGATATTCAAATGATGAACCATTACAAAGGGGCGAGAGCTATGTCCTCATGTTTTTGCAATTGGTGATGTTGCATTTAGGTGATTATCATTTCCTCTTTATTCTTAATTCCTAGTTTTTACTTGATGTCTTATTAATTTACTCATGTTTTGCTTTAAAAGGGCAATGATTAATGAGGGAAAAGGCAACTCCATTCTTGTCAGTGGCGAAAGTGGGGCAGGCAAGACTAAGACCACTAAAATGCTAATGTGTTWCCTTGCTTATTTGGGTGGTCGTACAGCTAYAGAGGGGYGAACTGTTGACCAACAACTTCTGGAGGTAAGAACTAGTAAATTTGATAGCTCTAATAGTATTTTATTGGTATATGCATTGTGACTTCTTAGTAGAGCTTGTGGAAAAATGTTCACCAAGTATAGTCTAATCAACAACTTATTCAGAAGATAGTATGAATTCTAAAAGTTAGCTCTCCTCTCCCAAGTCCCCAAAGGTTGACTACAACTTGTATTCAGTCTATAGGTTACACATTTTTATCTGCTGATGTTTAAGCCAATACAAAGCATATAATAGCCATTATAACATAAGTAGAAACSAAGTCTTAGTTCMTATGAGAATAAGCATTTGTGTAAACTTTAGTGTCTATTCTGCAATATTGATATATCATATATGAGTGTATGAGATTTTTACAACTTAATATGTAGAAATTTATTAAAAGGGGTATACGATTTCATAAGTTGGAATATCTTTTTCGAATGCCTAAGATGATACATTTGCGAAGAAGGGATTTAAACTCCTTGTCGTGCTACTTGTGCTTATGTCAAATGAACCCTTGTGAAAAGCATCAATGCTCTTTAAAAAACCCATGTTTCGTGCATCAATTCATCTTCCTCAGTATCATTCTAATGAATAATCCATATAATATGCTTCTGCAGTCGTTTTGGTCAATTGTTGAATATCCAATTTGATAAGCGCGGAGATATCAGGAGCAGCCATCAGGACATATCTCCTCGAAAGATCTCGTGTTTGCCAGATTCAGATCCTAAGCGTAGCTACCACTGCTTTTATCTTCTCTGTGCATACCAAAAGGAGGTCTGCATTAAAATCTAGTGGAACTTGAGCCTTGTTTATCCTGAAGTTTCTGTTGATAGAATTCTAATAATATTTTGAAAAAAATGTGCAGGAAGTAGATAATTACAACCTTGGAAATCCCAAGTCATTTCACTATCAATGATGTCCACATTGAGAAAAAAAAAGTGCATGAAGTTAATGATAGCTTATTGGAGCCATGCTTACACTCGATCTTTAATGAAGTTTATTGGAGCCTGTTATCTCTGGTATTCATCTCTTCTCATCCTATATGTTTAGTGAATGATGTTTTTATCAATTCCCATGGATTCAAATTAAACCCAAAACCTTCTTACAAACAGGTCAAATTCACTTCGTACTACCCTTTTAATTCTTCCCATTTCATTGAATTTCATTTTTTTTCCTTAAATTGAAACTTTATGATACTTCACATCGTAAAATTTAATGTCATATTGTGTTACTGCAGTTGGCAACAACATCATTGTATCATTACTGCAGATTGTCGTGCATAGACAACCCAAATACTAGAAGATGTACGTAATCCACTTGGGTGTGTATACTAATTATGAATATTTTCTGTATACTAGTTATTAGTCAATTTATTTTGATCGCATACTAATTATGAATATTTTTGTTGTTTTTTCGATTGCAGAGTTCAAAGTTATAGCACGCAAGAAAATCGTTGAAGTGCGAGTTGAAATGAGGCATCAAATTTTTTCCCTTGTTGAATCTTTTGATGGTTATGTGGTTTATACCATTTTTTCTTCTGTATGAGAAGTATTAAAGTCGAAATTGTTTTTTTTTTTATGATAAAAAAAATTGTATAGGTTTTTTTTTTTGTACAGATTGGATTTTATCCAGAAATTTGAATTCTATGTGTGGATTTTTTGGTAATATTAATGAATTAAATACTTTTTAGTATCAGATTATAAATTGCAAATTAAACCGCTAAAATTGCACTTTTTTTWAATTTCAAATTACCAATTTAAAGCGCTTCAGTAAAAAACGCTTTTAAAATAATGAAAAAAACAGCTAACATTTTGGCGCCAAAATATACTATTTACAGCGCTTATTAGAAGCGCTTTTAATCCTTTAAAAGTGGTATACTTAATGAAAGCGCTTATAGGAAGCGCTTTTAATCCTTTAAAAGTGGTATACTATTTTGGCGCTTATATACTATTTACAGCGCCTATGGAAACGCTTTTAATAAGCATTTTCAACGCTTTAAAAAGCTCGTTTTGGCGTAGTCTGCTAAAAGTCAATTTGTCCATGAATTAGTCTTTTTAGGCGTGAGAACATGTAATTTGCCGGTCTTGTGTAAGACATAATAGTTGTTGTGATTTGCAAGCATGCAAGAATTCCACAAGAATTAAAGTTGTGCTTAATGTTGATTTTAATTCATGTCGAATATTTGTTAATCAATATTACATGCTAAATTACATAGAAAGTCAAATTTCTAACAAGCATGCAAAGGGTGTAAAGAAATTGAGACATTGGCCTCATACTAACCTTGCAACACGATGCTTTTGATTGAGAACRATGCTTCAGACCCTTAGGATCCCTTATACCCTTTGAAGAACCCTAATCGAACCCTAAAGAAACATTTGAACCCAAATGGATGTATGAATGAATGTGAATTTTTATTTTGAAATGTGTTTAATTGTGATTAAGAATTGAAAAACAACTTGTGTGAATTTGAATGTAAGAGATAGTATTTCAGAGAGTTTTTAAAGAGAGAGAGAGTCGGAAATCGGGAATAAGCCGAGCATATGAAGTGTGCGTGTGTGAAGTGCGCCATGGGTGATTGTATTTATAGCCAAATCAAGCTTGGAGAGCAAGGTGCTGGCTTAATTTACCGCCCATTGGTACTATTGGGCATATTTACGCCCAAAGATCCTTACCTCTTTGCTTGGTATCCTTGCCTCTTTTAGCATATACGTATAAGAATAAAATCAAAATGAAATATGATTTATTATTTGATCGCAAGACTTTAACACCAAAATAAACTGAATGATTCGGAGATATTACGTCGGTGCGGCCCCAAGCTCCCGCAATGAAGCCGTTTCGCTCGGGTGCGCATTTGCTTCGGAAATTCATAATTGATTTTCTACAACTCCAAAAAATTATGGAAAAATTAAAAAACAATAGTGTTTATCTTAAAATCATGAATTTCGGAATTCTTTTCATAATTTAATTAATTATCGCAAAATTAATTAAATTGTTGAAAATTCCGGAAAATTGCCAAAACGCCTGAGAAAATGTCAGAAAAATTCCGAAAAATTCTGGAAAAATGTTAAAAATAAGTTAAATTATTTTAACAAATTTAACTTTAAGGGTCTTTTGTACAAAATCTGCCAGGTGTAGTGAAAACTTTGCCTTTTTAGGGCCTATTAGGGCCCTAGTTCTCTTTCAATTCAGCTTGTGTGTTTTGCAAGGCTGTGTAGACACTTAATTAGAGGCTTTATTTGGTTCTCGAAAAGTCTATGATGATTGTACCGTAATGCAATAGGTCCGTTTGCGAATTATGCTCAAGTGTCACCTCACACCAATTCTTTTTTAAGCCTCATATCATTCCTCCATGCTAATGCAAGTCTCAACTAGGCAAAAAAGTATTTTCTTTTATTTATTTTCTTTCTTTTAGAATTTTCTATTTAGTTTTAGGATTTTTAAAATAATTTATTTTGCTGATCTTCATAATTTCTACTTTTCATTGCATTCCTCTTATTTTTGAGTTCACCAGTATTTTTAGATTATTTTTTCGATTTTTCTATGCATTTTAAAACATTTAAAAAAATCAAAATACACAAAAAAATACATAAAAATTAGAAAATTTCTCAAAAATACAAAATAAATACATGGAATGCCCTACAACCTTCTAGAACCATATTTCTTGCAATGGAGGTTGTCTAGGTTCAGTTGCAATCTACGTAAAATCAAAATCTTTTCGAGAAATCTAAAGAATAATTGTATACGCTCCCGCGAGTGTATATACGCTCCTTGTAGCGTATATACACTGCGTCGAGCGTATATATGCTCGCGTGAGCATATATACATTGCGTCGAGCGTATATACGTTCCTGTGAGCATATATACGCTCGTTTTTGCTTCTTTGGGCCTATAAATAGGACGCTTTGGACTCCGAATGATGGAGGATAAATGACTGTTGAACTCCCTCTCTGCTCTTTTCAAAAAAACTTCTAAGCTTGTCTAAACTCCATCCAACACATTATCGATTCATTCAATTCAAATTCAATTCAAGTGACACTTTACGCGTAATTCAATAACGTTTCGACCGCCGCATACAAGGTAKCAACTTTGAGACTCTCATTTCATAATCGCTTAATTCTATTAATAAATTAAAACTATGTTTAATTAAAGGCTTGACACACCATTTATCAATAACAACCATATAGAACTAATCAAATATTTCAATCTCTGTATGTTTGCAAATATATGTTGTAATTCAATTCGAGTTCAAGAATAATTTAATATCACATTCAATGTTCAATATCTCATTTCAACACTATGTTTAATTCAATTTTGAGTACTATAGTCAATCTAAAATTTGCTAGAAACCGACTTAGTAATTTTAGGTTGATCTATGTAATATGGTTAGTTTTTGGCGTGCTTATTCCTTTTGCAGTGCATGTTAATCCGAGTGGATCTATGTATAATGTGATTATGTTTTGCAAGAGAATAAATTCTCTTTATAATACAAGATTTGTTTGCTTAATCATAACATGGTCACATAAAGTCAGATAATTTGGACAACC
>SNQN01011780.1:7823-17893 GCA_008642245.1 Bassia scoparia | reverse complement strand
ATGATGCATTTAAAAACTTCAGTTGTTTTTAAAACTAGAACTTTCAAAAACGTTTATCATGAAAAAACGTGAATTTATTAAAACTTGATTTTAAAACAAGTCTAGGGCTTGCATAATGATATTATAGTTCATAAACAAGTTTCAATTCATACTAAACATATACTTTAAAATCATCAAAACCCCTTATACGAAATCTGAATTATTGATTAAACGCCCAAACAATTCGACCTTTTGGATGTTCATACTACTCATACATCACAAAACAACCATTAAATGCACAACTATCAAAACACCCCAATTTTAAAGCCCGTAATTGTTATAATTAATACAAAGTCTGAAAATTTCATTCAAATCTGAATCATCAAAAATAATGTTAATAATACTAACACTATTAAAATATTGTTAATTATTGGTTGTGAAAGTTAAAATTAAAGCAATTCAATTATGAATTACAACATGGAAAGGAAGAATAAAGCAAGAGGAGAAAGGGGAAGAGGGAGGACGACAACAGGCTGGCAGCCGCAGGGGCGGCGGTCAGGAGTGGCGATGGATGAGCAGTGCAACCCGCAGCAGCGGTGCAGTGGAAGCACGTACGCAAAGCGTAGCAGGCACTGGGCCAGAGCAACAGCAACAACGCAAGCAACAGGCAGTTCAGGGCTGTTCAAAAACGGATATCAGGAAATCTATTGCGGTCCGAATTTCCGGATATCCGAAATTTGTCGGAATCTGTTTTTTGGATCCGAGTTCCGGTCCGAATTAATCCGATATCCGAAAAATCGGATTCGGGAAACGGATATCCGAACCGATTTGATGAATTTATACACGCCTGATTAATTGTTTATTGACAAAAATTAAATTTTATAATAAAACAAGAATTAACAGTAACAGATTTAACAATATACATTAAAAACACTTTGGGGTCTGCACAAGTGCACAGCTACTTCTCATTAACAGTTAATAAATCTAAAATCACAAGCATTTCAAATTTCAGATTGAAGCCTAAACTTTAATCACGTAAATCAGTTACTTCACACTCGCTCAGGTCCTCACAGTCTCACAACACATTAAACGCCAACATAATTTTCAGTCATGAACGGACTTAAGGGCCCAATAATTGTGAATAGTGTAATAAAAATGAATTGGCTTTAGTATGTGAAAGGCCCAATAATTCTTCGAAACCGAGTATCCGAACGTTGTGATTAATAGTATTCCGGATCCGGTCCGGTTTCCGAGATCAAAAACCGGAAATCCGGTTCCGGTTTTTTCGAATTTAAAAAACCGGATCGGAAGTCCGAATTATCGGGAAAAAAAAATCGTATAGCGTACCGAAATATCGGAATCGTAAATTTCCACGCCCTACGACAGTTGCAGCCCGGGGCTCCGCGGTGGCGGCTCCGACCGGTGGCAGGCGAGCAACAACATGGCAGCGTACAGTCAGCCCCCTCTCTCTCGCTCTCTCGTTGTTCCTCTACTCTGTCTCAGGCTTTCCTCTTTTTTTTTTGTTTTGAAAACTCAAAGTGATGGAAAAGTGGCGTTGAAGTTGTGTAGAAGAGAGGTAAAACCCTTTTAATAATTTAGGTTTTACGTTAGATAATTTTGAATATCTTGTTCTTTTCTTTTTTTTGTTAACAATGTTTTTGGATAAAATAAAATCAATCAAGTTAAAAACTATATCATTGAAATGTATACTCTTAGGCAAAATATTAAAAATAAATGGAATTTAAAATAAAATCGCATCGTTTTATAAAAATAATTTAGTTTTTGTATTTATAAGAAAACATAATTATTAAATATCAAAAATTACGGGGGATTACACTCCCGTACTTCGACATGATTCCTCATTCAATCCACAAGTATCGTAGATAAGTCTTGGTTGAAATCATAACTCTGAACCAGATGAATATCATCCAAACTCCAAACTCCATATCTGATCTCAGATGGAACTATAAAATCCCATCATCAGCATTGAGCTTCTTGAAGGCTCACACACCATTGCATCAAATCTTTACCTATCACCTACTGCATGCCCTTTCCAAGGCTCTTTTCCTTGCCCTCCTTCCTTCCTTAATTTGTATTAATTGGTTTTCTACCTGCACAACAGCCAACCCTCTTTCTCTTTCCCCCATTCAACCAGTCCTATGAAAAATTATGGTTTAGGGAGTATAAAAAGGAACTTAAATGTGAGGAAGGTGATCGAGTCCTTGTGCCCAATTTTTTTTAGAGTCGAAATAAGCTTCTGCTATATATACATAGTACATATGCAATAAATTGGTGTTCCTTTGATTAATAAGAACTTAATTTTCTTCTCGGCCTGCCCGAGATTGATTATCCTATATTACAATCTATGAGTAATTTCAAAAAGAGTTGAGAGTGTTGATTGACGGGCGCTTTTCTGTCGGTATTCCGGTATTGTTGTCCTAGTACAAATTTGAATGTGGTTGCAATTTAGTACTATCATGCGATTCAGCTATATGAAAACTGACAAAAGCATACAAAATTAAAGGACAAAATTTTTGTAATTCAATTTGTGGTACTCCGTCAAAAATTTTTGTAATTCAAAATTAAAGGGGTACGTGTGTTGCTACAGTGTTTTCTAGGGTTTGTTTATGTACTGTTTATCAACAGTAGCTCAAAAGTCTCGTGTAACCCTTTACTGCATCATATATGTACCCCTTAAAGTGTAAAATGTACCCATTTGATTTGGTTTTCATTTTCTCATATAACATGTTGTTTTCAACCTGATCTGGACTATATATATAAAAGAGTGAAGATGAAAGAACGTAACATGAAAGACACAAAGTAAATTAAAAAGATAAGAGAAACTCAACAATAATTACACATACATTAAGGTTGGAACAAAAATAATATTAAAAATGACACTGTTAATTCCGTAAATGAAAAAGAAAAAGAGAAGCAAGTCTAATAATCAATGGACGTGAAAGGCTAGGACAAAGCTAAATACAAAAACAAATGACAATATTAGGCTATAAAGAGATACATGTCGTGTTTTTGTGAAAACGTTTAGTGTCTGACTAGATATTACCCGTGCAATGCGCAGATTTTTTTTAGATTAACAAATGATAAAAATACACACCGTGAGATTTCTTATTGAGCGATGTTATGTTAAATTATTTATCATCTTAAACTTTTCAAAAGAACTAAAAATAAAATTGGACTTAATGAACCGTACCTTGCCAAAATATATACTTATTGCTTAAAACTTATCCCTAAGGTGGTACATATAACATTAATCGTTTAAAACAAAATTGTGGAATGAATAAAGTTGAAAGTGGAGAAGACATTTGATGAAGTTTTCCAAAAAAATTAAAAGTCAAGATTTCTTACATCACTGTGTTTTCTGAAAAACACATTTTTTCCTGTGATTATTTACGTCGATGTTTTGGAATACAATAAATAAAACAATGGGTCGAGATAAATTTTAAAAGAGATGATATGAAATACATAGTATAAATACTTAAAAAATGCTTGGGAAGATTAATTTTGCATTGGAAATAAGCTAATCATTATAATTAGCATTGACTTTATACTTGGAAAATAATTAAAAAAATACTAAAACTATAAAATCTTCAATACAAAGTCTTGAGCGGAAATTAAAATGCATAAGGTTTGGCCCTAGTAGGATCAATTACACTATACTTTTGGGAGGAGAAAATGTCCCCAGTGAGTTATCACTAACTAGATAATACACCGAGCATATGTTCGGATTTTCAATTTTAGTAATTGTAATTAAGAAATACAATATGAGTTAAGCCCTTTCTTTTGAGCGTAATTTTATTGTACTTCAGTTCAGTTCAATTCAGCTCACTTCATCCAACTCCAGTTTAGTTCAGCTCAGTTAGCTGTTTCACCTCAATTCAACTTACTAAACCTCAATTAAGTTCAATTCAGTTGAGTTCATCCCACTTCAATTTAACTAACTTCAGTTGAAYTCAGTCAATTTCAATTCACTTCAATTTAGTTTAGTTACTTCAGCCTAAAAGAACGGGGTTTTACCGCTTTAGTAACAATTAACAAAACTATTAATTAAAATTTGAAAAATGATAGACAAATCAAATTAATTTAACTTATTTAGTTTTGAAAATATGGAGTTAATTTTTTTTTTGCATTATATGATTAGAAAATGTCAATAACGAAATAAGTGAATCTAAGAAATTGCTCATGAAATAAATGTAATGTAAAAAAATTAAAATAAAAAAAATAATGAGTTTGGGATGGAAATTAAATAAGGTTTGGGAGGGAAAAATTATGTTTGTGGGGATTGCTTTACCCTATGTTTGGATAACTAGAAATGAAAGGGAAGGAAGGGGAGAGAAAGGGAGGGGCACAATTACCTTTGTTTGGATAAAGATTTGAATGAGGGAAGGGGAGGGAGAGGGAGGGATCCATTTCCCCTTTTTCTTTAATAAGCTTAATCTCTTCAAATTTGGAGAGGTTTGGAGGGAAAATAGACCACACTTTCTTCCTTCCTTTCTCTTCCCTTCCCTTCCTCCTTTCTCCCTCCCCTCACTTTCTCTCATCCATTGTTTTCCAAACATAGCCTTAGTATATATATTATATAGATGTATAGATATGGAAAGGAAGGGAGAGGGAGGGAGACAAACTCCCTTGTTTGAATAACATGTTTGGGGGGGCGGGGGGAGGGATCAATTTTCCATCCTCCTTTAATAAAAAAAAGTTCCTTCAAAATTGGAGAAATTTGAAATGAAAATGAAGGTCATTATTTCCTCCACTTTCGCTTCCTTCCCTTTCCTCTTATTTTCCTCTCCTTTTTTCTTTTACGCAGTACTTTTTTATTGAAACATGCCATTCTTTTAGATTGATTATTGATCAAGAGTTGACACATGTGACATGTCCAAACTCAACTCTCTATTATAACTATCTTACCTAGTAGAGGAACTATATCCCTCAACCTTATGTTGGGATAAGGTTGTCCTCTCACACTTACATCACATAAAATAAGGTGTGTCTATGTGAAAATAAGGTTGTCTATGTTCCTTGGGGTAAAAGTTGAAAAAAAAAAAGAAAATCGTGGCAGCAAACAGGGATGTGGGTCCTCTATTCAATGTCATCTTTCATACTGTAAATGTTTGTCTATGATTATATGGTTATCTACTAGTTATCAATAGTAGTTCTATGTGAATAATAGATTGTCTATGTGTGAACAATAAGGATTGTTATGTGAAAATCGTGAGTGATGGGATGTTCATCCCAACATAGTGAGTGATTTATCATTGGCTCCATACCTAGTACTATATAGATGGGAGAATAGTATGCTTAAAACACTTTGTACTCTTTCTTAACTTTTAATTAAAATGAGTTTGTTTATTGCCTCACGTACTACGACACAAGCTTCCACTGACAGAACATTATACAATAATTGAATTGGATATTCGATTTAGACAACATTAAAATTTCGATTTTTTTTAGTTGGTAACACGTAGTTTTCTATTATCTCCACATCGGTACCACGATATTCATGTTAAGAGTCTGCTTACTTTAATTTATCTTCAAGTTCGAATTTTTGTATCGATTTTCTAACTGTAATTTCTTTCATTCATAAAAATTTAGTTGAGTTGTTTTCAACCAAAGCAAAACACATCCTATAGTTTTTTAGAGCATCCACAAATGGCGAGCTACAAACTTGTATCTTTGTTTGTCACATCATCTTTCACGGCTACATCATTTTCCAAACTATCTAGCAACTATGCCACAATGTAAAGTTACAAATCTTGTACCTTTAAATTTAATGACATAGTGAAAAAAAAAGTAAAAAATGGTTGAGTGTTTAGCTCACAAAGCTACAAGATTTTGTCAAACTGCAGTTACATTCTTTCGGAACTGTTCAAGCTTGATGTCTTGAACTTAAATATATTTACACTACTCCGTTAAGGTCTCCATTATGAACGCTATTAGAAAATAAGTGTGAATCAAATTGACATTCATCACGTTGGTCAATGACGCAAACAGGGCAAATCATTAAATGGACGGCAGAAATGTTAATGAATTTCAGACTATATTTAATGCCAATAAACCATTGTTTTTTGTTGTATCTAATTATTAGGCAAAATGCATGCCATTCACAACCTAAAGGTTGGTGGATACATGAATTGGACATTGGTACTCACCAATCCCAAGTACGGTAAATCATTGAAAAGTCAGGACCAAATCGTGTATAACGTAGCTCGATAAATAACATTTGTACGATGTGAGAGATATTTCAAGTAGGAAAAATTTGTTGAGGAGTCAAGGACAAAAAACGTGTATAAAAACATTTGCCTCCATTTCAAAGGGGTGAAAATGTATTAATTCACACATGTACATCCTTAAGTTGTTCCATAAATTTCGTATCACTTTGACTTTTACAAATTTATCAACTGTAAATTATATGTCAAATATCTTTAATTATATATTCCTTTTGTTTTTTTAGATGTTCTATACCATTTCGGAACAATTTTTAAGAGTGATTAAGTTTGATATAAATAGGTTGAGGTTAGGTTGGGATAAAAAGTTGAATAAGTTAGGTAAAGAGTAAATGTGCGTTGTGAATAGAGATTATTCATGAGAAATAGTAATTTTGGGTGAATGAGATTGGATAATATAATGAGAGATGACTTTAAGAATGGAATGAATTCATTAATGTCTGGAGTAAATACAGTAGCGTAGATGGAAGGTTAGAAAAATTATTTTTAGATCGGTTTTAGGACACTTTTTGAAAAACGAACCCATAAAGAGAGACTAGAAACGAACATCTAAAAAAACGGTAGGGAGTACATTTTAAAGTATTTATAAAATATAGATTAATAAATTATTCTTTCAAACAAATTAAAAAAAAAAAACCATTCTTGTTATATTATCTACTAGTTTAGGGCCGTGCGATGCAAGATTTATTAAATTTATTCATTAAAACTCTAAAAAGAGTAAAATAAATTTTTTTTATTAATATTGTCAGAAATTTGTATTGTATAAGATATATAGTCGAGACCCGTGCAATCATGTATGATATTTACTAAATTGTATCACAAAGATAGATCTTCTAACATTTATGATGTTAAAATTGAGTAATACGGTGTAGGGGATTTTGTGACTCCCGCTATTCAACTTAAATATTTGTTTCAGAATTCGTATGTATATTATTGGCTAGTGAAATCTTTCTAAATCCCCAATCCTAAATTAAAATGAAAATATAAATATTTGTATCAAATTTCAATACCGTATAAATTTATATCTGATTCTTTTTATAAAATTCATTATGAAATATATATTGTATAGTACGAATAATAAATATTATGATATAATAAATATATACTTTGTTAAAATTTTGCACTTTAAAATAAATAGATTCTTTAATGTGTTTAGATATTGATTGAAATTCCAATTTTTATAAATAATATAAATTATGATTATATGCACGAAAAATCTTCTTAGAATAAACAAAATATATTTATTATTTAATTTAGCTTATTAGAATTTATTAATATATGTATATAAGTATTTACAAAAACGGAGATAAAAAAAAGAAAAGAAGTTCAATCATAAATAGGTTGAGGAGACTTTTACTGTCGTCATATTGACTAATATCGGATGACATTATTGAATTCGGTATTTACTCATTATACTCCCTCCAGTTTAATGTTCATTGCTTTCTTTTATTTAGACTATTCAAAGTAGAGAGATCTTACAAATAACTACTAATGTGAAGTATAAAATAATAGTAATTGCAGAATCTTGTTTATGATCGATTATTGCGATAGGTTATAATTTCCATCGATTTAAATTTTCAACAATATATTAATTAAAGTACAGTAAACGAATTACCAAAACACGTCTGGAAAACGTGGTATGGAAACAGTAATCAGTATACTGGCTAGACGAACATTATGATAATAAAGGGGTATGAGAATCTTCTAAATTTTCTCAATATATAAGATATGGTGAAATCATGCTGTTTCAAATTATGTTAATCTACTGATCATAAAAATTGATTACCGATTGTCTATGTTTTATAAATTTATTACTAGATTATTATTGTTATATACGAGAGTATTGGAGTCAAACTATTTATATAATAATAAAAGTTTATCGTTGTCTAAAAATTTTGCTTAAATAAATAGATTTCGTTTAATGTGTTATATTATTATAGATTTCTCAATATTATAAGAAGAAGTACAATCATGTGTTATCAGTTTATTAATCTTACTGATATAAAATTGTATTTACGATTTATAAGTGTTTTAAAAATTATTACATTAATATTGTATGTTATTAGTACTGGAGTATTGGAAGTAATACTATTATGAATAATAAAAGATATTTCGTTGCTCTAAATTTTGGTCTTAAAATAAATAATTCGTTTAATTGTTATAGATATAGATTTGATATTACAATAGTTTATAAATAAATATAAACTATATATGATAAGAAGATCTTCATAGAAGATTCGTAGAGATATTATTTATTAGATTTATTAGCCGAATAGATTTATATATATTAGTATTATAAAATTTACAAAAAAATAAAATAAATAAAAATAGTTTTGGAGGGAAATTTTCTTAACCAGAGAGCGCCATGTCACTTCTGTTTCTGCTTTATGTATATAGTTTATATGATACCAGATAACAAGAATTGTAGATTCTCATAGACTGGAATATATTCAAAATTTACCTTATAACATAAACTAATAAACCGGAGCAAATGCTTACTTTTAAATAAAATATGAATTACCGTAAATAAAATCAAATTTATTTTTTTAAATCTATTTTATAATAATATATTATTTTATAATAAATAATTATATATGTATATTAATTATAAATGTTTAAATTTTCCAATTTACAATATATTAACCTAATTAAATGTTTTTTTTATAATTTTATGGCCATAACAAATATAAATCAATAAATAAATAATAATAAATATATTAATAAGGTGGGGATGAGAGAGAAATTTGGGTGGGAAAATATGAAGGGGTGGGGATTGCTTTAGTATATGTTATTAGATTTCAAGGAAAGGAGGAAATGTATTGTATTTAATTTAGACTAAAGATTTTTTTTTTTTGAAATAATTCACACTAATGATTTAATACACTCACTAATCTCTTGATTCTCATAACTTGTGAATAATGTCAATTTTCCTTGGTACTTCCGCGGAGCTCAAATTTGTGAAGGAGAGGGGCCCCAAATAATATGCTTACATCATTACATGTATAATTTCATCACTTTATTTAGTATTATATTAATTATATATAAAAATCAAAATGCCGGTAGAAAGAATCTATCAAAACCATGCCCTAAAGTTTAAAATTCATTAAAATATATAGGCCGACAAAGTGTTGAGTTTCTTATGTTTTGGATRATGACAAACACTGAAATAGGAAATGTGTAGTTCACAAGTATAATGTAGTTGGTTTGGAACCAGCTAAGACTAGTGTTGTATCCCAAACAAGTTTTATACTTAGAATTATTTTTGTATGACTAACTTGTCTCATTGTAGGGAATAGTTGGATCGACATACTAGTTCTAATCACTGGTTGGAAACCAGTAAGAACTGTTATTACCTCAACTGTACCGAAAARCAGTTACTTATCACTTTGCTATACTTTAACTTTGTTAAATGTATGTATAACAAAGAAGAAATCTCAGGACTTGAAGCATGGAGGACCTTCAAAGAAAGAAGATTGAAGAACATTGTTGAAATAACAAAGGAAGCCTCAAGACTTTAGAACATGAAGATATGATCTAGAATTCTCTTTGAGTAAATTATTATTAGGCTTTCATGTAATGTGCTTATTTGTATGAACTTTTTTTGGGCTATGATAAGTTTTAAGTGTGATTCAACAATGTTATGAATTTTGGACGAAACCAGTTGATAAAAAAATTCATAACCTACTATTCACCGAACCAGGTACCCTGACTAGATAATATTGTTGTGGTTTTAGAAAAAGATTTCTAAAAATATTTTCAAAGATATGATTTTGAAAATGATGGCAGTTGTGAATGATCAAGGATAATATATTAGGGTTTCCAAACTTAAGGGTGATTATTTTATCACGG